>JANTPZ010104544.1:0-18308 GCA_025593235.1 Vachellia pachyceras
TGAACAGACCCTGGTTACAATAACCCTTCCCAACATAGACATTATTCTTTGTCATTACGACCTTGTCAGATTCGAATGACACCTTAACCCCAGCTTTTTCCAACTGAGCTACAGACACTAAGTTTGCTCTAACATCAGGCACATGAAGAACATCATTCAGTGACAGGGTCTTTCCTGATGTGAGCTTAAGTTCGACCTTCCCTTTCCCAAGAACTTTGGAAGTTCGAGAGTCAGCGAGATAAACACGCTCTTCTCCTTCCTTGTAGGAGGTGAACATCTCTCTGTTAGCACAGATGTGTCTGGTAGCCCTAGAGTCTACCACCCATTTCTTCACATCAGAAACAATGAGAGCTTGAAAAACCACTGCAACAATGATTTCATCATCACCATCTCCTTCAACCAGATTTACATTTGGTTTCGGAGGATTATCATTCTTAACTCTCTTCCTGCACTGAGCAGCATGATGGCCTGGTTTTCCACAGACAAAGCAACGGCTTTTCTTCTTGAACTTGGGGTTAGAATGGTTGGGCTTGTAATCAGGCCTTTTAAAACCATTCTTGGATGAAGAGCCATACCTCTTGTCGCGTGGCTTTATCTCAACCAGGTTTGCTTTGGATGCCATCCTTGCAGCTCTAGTCTCCCTCCGGTTAGTGTCCTCTATGATGATGTGGGTGATAAGGTCTGACAGCGACAATTGCTTCTGCTTGTGTTTGAGTTGTTGCTTGTAGTCATTCCACGAATCCGGCAGCTTTTCGATCAGCACTCCGGTAACGAACTCATCAGGAAGGTTGATCTTTTCAGCACGCAATTCCTCCAGTAACTTATGGTACTCGTTGATCTGCACCTTAATATCCTTGTCCTCAGTCATCTCCCACTTGTAGAAGTTCCCAACAACGAACTTCTGTTTGCCAGCATCCTCAGCAGTGTACTTGGCAATCAACGAGTCCCAAATCTTTTTCGCCTCCTTGTAGACACAGTACACATCGAACAGATCGTTAGATAAAGTACTAATAATGGTGTGTCTACAGACCTTATTAGCATGCTCCCAGGTGCTCCTCTGGTTTTGTTCAGCAGGCTGGATCTGGGTTAGTGCCACAGCAACTCCGTGCATGTCCAGAACAGAGAAGACACGCTCCTGCCACCTCTTGAAGTTCTTCCCATCGAATACTTCTATCTTGGAGATGTCTGGAAACGGTTTGGCTAGCGGCACAGCAGCTATAGGGACGGCAGCGGGGATGTTACCTCCAGACCCACCGGAATTGGCATCATTTCCCTGCGACTCCATAACTCTTAGATTGTTAGAACCGAACCTGCACGAGTCATGCACGAAACACTGTCCTAAGAGTTATTCCGCCACAGGACGGCAACTCCCCAGGATTAAACGGGTCCTTCTCGCCGAAGCAGAACAGCAGAAAGATAAAAGCAGAAGGTCAGAGAGCAAGGAGGAAGAGAGGAGAGGGAACTCGAGCTCGGTGCACTGGACTCTTTGGTGGAGCTCGTTATTTATAGGCGCTGGAGGCATCTGAACGTTGGTCACAACTAAACACCGATTAACTCACCATTATCACCATTAAACATCGGTTAAGCACGTTAGCAAACAGCGTCATCATGCGAGTTTAACACTGGAACGTTGGCATAGAACGTTGATAGACACGGTGTTATAGGCCCCAACGTTTTGAATCCAAAAGGTTTCAAGTTTTAAAGTCTTGAAAAACAAAGGTTACATTTTCATAAAATTATTTTGCAAGTTTCCAAAACGAAATATCAAAAAGTATCCAGTGCCACTTTTATTCGCGCGCACGGGGGGAGGGGGAAATCGCCAGATTTCAACTGCGTTGCCCCATTTCTGCTTGTTCTTGTGCGCGCGAGGCCCACCTCCTCTCTTGGCCCTTTTACTAGCCCATATTCCTTTCTTGACATATATACTCTCAACCCTTCATTGACCCAAGCAATGTGTGACTTGAGATTCTCTCTTTTAACACACACACACTTTTCCAACAATGTTATCGGAGAAGAGGAACAATACTGTCGTCTGTGATTGTAATATAATACATTGATATTCACTGTAACAGGGGGGTGTTCAAGTGGATTGGAGTAAAATAGCTGAAGAGAACTATGAGTTAGCGGAAGAAGCAGTGAGAACAAACTACCATGGAGCAAAAGAAACATGCACATCACTCATTCCACTTCTTCAATTATCGGACTCTCCAACAATTGTGATGCTTAGCTCCATGATGGGAACGTTGGAGGTATAGATAGCAACCTTTTGGAAATCTTGAAATGCTCCTCTACTGCAGATCTCACTGCTTTATTATGTCGTTGCAGTATCTACCAAAGGGAAGGTTAAAGGATATACTGAGCGATGTCGAAAGCCTGACGGAGGAGAAGATTGATGAGACGGTGAAGCAGTTCCTTGAAGATTTTAAAGAGGGAGGCTCGTTAGAAACAAAAGGGTGGCCTGCATTTATGGCAGCATATCACGTCTCTAAAGCTGCATTGAATGGTTACACAAGAGTTCTGGCAAGGACCTACCCGTCTTGGTGCATTAATGTCGTTTGCCCTGGCTACGTCAGGACAGACATGACCAAAAACTGTGGCCTCCTCTCTCCCGAAGAAGCAGCTGAAGCTGTTGTCAGGTTGGCCTTGCTTCCCAATGGTTCTCCTTCTGGCCTCTTTTTCTTAATAAACGAACAGAAACCATTTTGATATATCAAGCAGTATAATACCATTCTCCATTCAACACAAGGATGGCGTTACAACTAAAACTTTTATCCCACATGGGATTGCTTTGTCTTAGTTTATTACAGTTTAATTACACTTTTTTGCATCGGCATGATAAATCATCACGGTTTGGGTGAAATGAAACCTAATAAGTTTCGTCCTGTCAGCAAATTCAGTATAAGAAACAAATTGAAAATAAGTTTTTCTCTAACATGTTTAGCGTTGATAATAAAGGAAAGTAACAGTGGTTTTGCATTGTCAATGGTGTTGGTATTTTTATACCATTTTTAATAGTTGATTGATATTTATACACTCAACAAAAGTATTTGACATGGTATTTGGAAATTCATTAAGGGAAATCAATTTATAGATTTCAAAAAGAATTTATGGATTTTGAGATATTTTTACGGATTTCAAGATGGTTTTATCTTGGTTTGAGTGCACCGTTGAGAATAAGGAATTCCCAAACAAGTACATAGACATTTTTGCCTCTAAACCCATTATTTTATTGTAATTTGCAATTTTTATTTCAGCATTATAAATCATCTCAGTTAAGGTGAAATGAAATCAAGTTCCGGTCTCTTCGCGAAGTCTTATTAGAATCCGCAAATCAATACAAGAAACAAATTGAAAACAAATTTTTGTCCAACATGTTTAGTGTTAATAATAGACAAAAATCTGTCACTTTTTTGTAAAAAAAATGCCACTTAATTAAAGCATTCAGGTGATAAAAATAAGGGTAAAATTGAAATTGAAATTAAGGCTTAGAAGTGGGAAAAGTTAAAGCACATTGAGTAGAACGATTAATAGGCATAGCTGGAAAAGGATGAATCAATGAACAAGAGTACTGTTAGCCTTCTGTTTTGGGATAGGGCAGAGACTTTTTGTGGTTCAAGAGCATACCGTCGTTGCAAAGGACCCAAGTAGTAGCCCTATTTGACAATATTTGTGAAAAGTTTAAAAGCTCGTTCAAAAAGGATGTACACAGATTACTCACTGATAAAGTCTTCACATTGACAATAGATTTGAATTAACAATTTTATGGATTATGAGTCAATTTCTTACTAATTGAATACATCATTATTAGTAAAGAGATCTTATATTTAGGATTATAAAGAGTATTAAATTTGGGGTGTAGTGCAGTGCTTTTATAAGTCACTCCGATGCTTTTACAAGTCACATTTAGTTAAAGAAATTTGGTCCAAATATAAATTACTTTAATTGGAGGCTTATTAATTAATGCTACTTATATTTAATTTTTGTTCAAAAGCAAGAAAGAGGGTAGAAATGTGAAAATGTTGAGGGTAAATGTAGAAAACTTTTTTAATTTAAAACATTTTTAAGTAATTCAAATGCTATATTTTTTTTGAAGTGCGAGAACGAGTTATAAGTAACGTATAACAAGAACACAAGTTATATGGTCGACATATTTTGGGAATATGACAAAAAAGTACTTATACGTAGAGGTGGAAATACGGATCAGCCCGTGGGTTGGGTATGGCGGGCTGGAGTCAACCCTCCACCTGGCCCACCCCTTGTTGACGGGTTGGTGAGTTGGGTCCGCGGGCCCAACCCGTTTTACCGACTTTACTTATACATAAGTCGATGTAAATATGTAAAAAAGATTATTTCATTTTACAAAAAAAAATATTATTGAATATACATTTGAACTCGTCATCAACTCAGCAGCTAATTGTGTGTTTACGAAGAAGGGGACAAAACGCATTATTATTGATATACGAGCTAGTGTCATTAATTATTTCAGTGCCAACACACACAAGATTGAATGTAATACGTACGTGTTAAGTGACTGCAGCCATGCTTGAGAAACGGAAGTTGCAGAGGATGACAATATTGTTCACATATCTCCAACTTCCGTATCTCAGTTTCCACACCTCTCTACTTAGATCCATCACATGAAGTTTCAACCTTGAGATTTGGTTCTTTGCTTCTACTATAGTAATTTGTGTGGTTTTAATTATGTTTGTCCTTTTCCCAAATCCGTGAGGATCAGAGGGTTTCAAACTTCACGTACGTATACAGGCGCCTTACTTGAAAATCTGTATGTATGGGTATGTTCAGTTTACAATATTTTGTGGTGGTTTTGGACTTGATGCTTTCAATAATTCTGAGATTTCCTTATGCATGCCTCCATGTTTGAACCACGACACTCATTAGGGATATAAGGCATGCCATATTTGGAGTTAAAGATCATTTATAAATCACCATTAATAACATCTTCATGTCCGTAAATAAATTTAAACTTATGATTTTATGGATTATAAGTTAATCATTCAATAACTGTACCTATCTTGGTTGGATGTCGTATTTAAGTAAACACAATGCATGCATCTATAATTAATTAGATAGGTTATCGAGTGAATTAGTATGAGTTCCCAAATAGAAGACTTAATTATCCAAATGTCTAATGACAAATGAAGAATATTCAATGACAAGTTTCAGTATAAGGAATTATAACATATTTCTGCTCATCACTTATCATTCAAACTTTTGGATAATTATTTGGGCAAAAACAATGACTTTTGAATAATTAAATATTTTTTTTGGAACCTCCTAGTAATTCTTATATTTTTCATTATTTGGTTGATCAAAATATTCAAGGCATACGTTCAAAAACATTCCTTTTAAATTTTTTGATCAAGATGATTATATTAAACAAAAAAATCATTTACTGTCTTCAGATATGTGGAAGATACACATCATGAATCTAGATTAAGGTCGAATTGGCTGGGTTATATATCTTATTTCTCATCCATAATTTCAGTACTTTTTAAAAAAATATAAAATATGAACAGTAGAGAATAGATCAAACATGAACTATCCATAAGGTCGAACCTGCCATCTTCATGGGAAAAAAGTTGGCAGGCCCAAAATATGGGTTATGGCAATAAAAGTATCTGGAGTGACTTGTTGCAACTTGCAAGTATACACAAAAGGAACTTGTTTAGTAACGCGGTAGATAAGTACTTTTACACGAGCCAATGTAAATATTTGAAGAAGATTATCTCATTTTACAAAAAAACATTGTTAAACATACTTTTGAACGAGAGTTAAATGTTTCCGAACTTCCATAACATTCAATTTCTCTTAGGCTTTATGCAACTCCTTTTTAATTTTTTTTTACAAAAGGATAGCAAAGCTTTACCCTATTACATTTGTAATACATGAATCATATAATACAATTAAACTCAATCAAAAATCCAAACCTCCGCAAATGGATCTCACATGAAAAATAAAACGGACATTTAAATCAATTTACCAGAATTATTAAAATTGTACAATTTTTAAAAGATTGTATTTACTTTTATACCATTTAAAACTTAATTGTACTGAACGCACTTATAAAAATTTCACTGTTAAAATTGCACTAACTTAAAAAAGCATATATCTAGTTTGATTTTTAGGGAGGAGCCTCCCCAAAAAAAAAACAGAAATGGGCTATACCCGTACTTCTTAGCTTCATTCCAAGCCAGTGGATTTCAACCTTTTTTCTTTAAATTTGGTGAAAAGGGCATTTAATGTTATTCAGCATAACCCAAGTTACCAGCTAACCATGAAATATGGGAATGAGAAATAAAAGGATTCATTACTATCCAAGGATAGCACAAACAGCCAAAACTTGTCAAGGAAAGATCTTTAGGCGTACGTTAGCATGAAAAGTGAAGTGCTTCCACAGTTAAAAAAATGATCTCAGGAATATGCTTACCAAAACAAACAATAAGAAAAATGGGATGATAAGGCACGAATATTACTTAGAAAGAAGTAAAAGCACAACAAGCGATAGCTCCTAGAGCTACCTCTTTGTTTATCACTTATCAGAAGACACTTGACAGAAATGGAAATCCACTGATAGGAAGTTAGGAACTATGCACAAGCTGAAATCTCCATAAATTTGGACCCAGGAACTAATAAAAGAGTAACCATTTCTTGTCTCTGTTCCTTTGGATGTGGTGACACTCAAATATTTTGACATTGAAAAAAATATCATACTTGGCACAGTAATCCATACATGTAAAAGAAAGGGTCCTTGACACAGAATCTCCCCCGTAAACTACCTCTCGCAGCAAATTTCTGCTGTAAAAAACATCCCTAATCAACAGCTTTTCGTGCAGGAAAGAATAATTCAGAAGGTCATGTCACTATTTCTAAACAGAAAAGCTCCATCGTTGGATGGTTTATAAACTCTCAAGGAAAGCAGGGTTCCTGCTGATGTGCTTATTTTCACCCCCAGGGAATGCAGCAGATGGAACCTCAACGATGATTAGAAATCTATCTTATATGGAAAAAAAAATCAACTATAAATGATCAAAAATGTGTGATGTCGCAATCTGCAATGGTAGGGTTGCGATGAAGACATCAAAAGTCAAACTAAAGAATGGCAATGAGCCTAAAATCTCTAATCAAGGTAATCTCAGCTTGCTTAATTCTGACAAGGAAAGCATATTTTTAAAAAGAGAGAGTTAGCATGATAGAATCAGATGCACTTTAGTTATGATTTGCATTAACGAAATTTTCCTTAAGTAGGAAGGCATTTTAACCACTAATAATAAATATATGAGCTTCCCATCTCTAACAGAAGATATCTTCAGTCAACGGAATATCAAATGCCTAATTCATTGCAAGCCTTTTAAAATTTAGAAACAAAGATTTGATGAAGAATACAAAATCACAGAATAATATAAACATACTCCATCTTGAAGAAGAAAGAACTTCTATGTTAAGCCATCAGAATCAACATTCATCAGAAACCATCAAATATTAATAACTTATATGAGCCTTGTCTCTTATCGCCTTATCAGGTAAACAAATGCAATGCTCTACAATCAGACTATTAGACCATCTTCCCAATCAATGCCCTTAGATTCAAGAATCTCAATGTGTGCATAAAGTGAAATAATATGTCATAACAGCAAAGGACTCTCGCATTAAAATCTCATAATCTTCAATGTGCTGACAATCCATACATTCATCAATGAATAGGAAAAAAAAATGGAAAACATATAAATTTTAGGCTGTACCCAAATTTAAATCCATTTTAATTGTTTGCTACAATATGAGTCCATAAATTTCATTCTAAAAGTAGGCCAATATCTTGATGAAAAATATGCATTCAATGTTTTGCATCAGAAGCACTATTACCAAGTGCAACGTAGTGGTATTCTATAATCTAAAACATCCGCCTCAATAATCGCTCAAAATTGATAATTAATTAAATCGAAATCTCAATTAATAAAAACCTCCTCAAATTGGCACGTATCGTTTCATCGCCTGCTTGGCGGTTACGGCCACACCAACAAGAACTCCGCCTACGGCTCCCGCCACTGCAGCTGATCTCACCCCTCTCGCAGCACGATACAATGCGCCAGTACCGAGCCCCGCCGCCACACTATTCCACACATCATCAGTGTCCCTCACGGCCACTAATCCGCTCTCGATAGCGGCATATAACAATCCAAGAACACCAAGGCGGTTGCCCCAAGACCGACCCGAATGGCCAGAAGCGTTAAGGACCCGGGTTATCCGAAGCTTCCTGGTGTCGCCAGATTCGAAAGATTTAACGCCATCGACAAGGCCAACGCCAGCACCACCAACGGCGCCCGCCAGGTAGCCGCAGCCAGTGTAAAAGGTGAGATTTTCACCCCAGGATCGACGCTTACGGCTAGCCTCCTCGACGAAGAGATACTCAGGGGACGTTGGAAGCTGGTATAGGTTTCGAATGGGGACTTCGAGGTCCTTGTAAGGATTATAGAAGCGCGTTGGGGTTTGCGGGTCGGATCGTGATTCTCTATCAGGGGAGTGGTACGCCATTGAAGCGGCTTCCAGGCGATTTGGGTAAGGGTTGGGTGCGGTGCAGAGCAAGAAAGAGCGATCAGGAACAGGGAAGGTCAGGAAAATATCGAGCTGGTGGGGCGGTGTGACAGGAGCCGGCCCTCTTGCTTCGCATTATTGTAGCCTGTAGGAAATCCGGCCGGGTTCGATACGGGTTCATGATGACAGGTGTACGAATGGCTTCAGGATCCGAATGGGTCCGCCGTCAACTGTCTTTATTCGCTTATCTGCCCTAGCCCCTTTTCTTGTCCAGTGATTGCCCGGCTTGAAAGATTACGTTTATTTATTCACCAAAAAAGAAAGAAAGAAAGATTACGTTTATTTTTACACTTTCTGCATTATAACTATGTCAAATATTTTTTATGAATTATTTGTTAAAATTGTTTTTAATCCTGTATTAAAACAATCCTTATCAATTACTCTCTTGTTTTGGGTATTCAAATTACATTCTTATTATTTTATGGGCATGATTAGTACAAGAGGTTACTGATGAACTTTATAAAATATCTATTTGACCATAATTATATAATCCTAATCACAACTTGTATGCACAGAAAGGCGGAGGGGGAGGGGGAGGGGGAGGGGGAGGGGGCGGGGGAGGGGGAATAAGAAGAAAAGAAAGAAACAATGCAGCAAAGAATGCCTTCCCTGCTGATACATTGCTAATGCACAAGAAAATAACAAAAAGGGATTTGTCTATTTGTTGCAGTGTTTGGCAAAGCTTCTAAACGTTCCAAAAGTATATTCAACAGTTTTTTTCGTAAAATGAGATAATATCCTTCAAACATTTACCTAATAAATGGTAAAAACACTTATCCAACCCTTTTCCAAACAGACCCAATAAATAAATCTACTCATGAAAAGAGACATCGCATGACACACTGTTTTTTGTTTAAAAAAAAGGTCAAAATGATATTAGAATATAAAGGAGTCTTCAACAGAGCAGAAAAGGAGATAGTACAACAATGAAGATTATAAAGTTGATGGTGCAAGAAACTAAACTTGGCTCTATGAATATTTAGTTATTTATATTTGCAAAATGAAATTAGTGATTGTTACTTTTCATTCTCTCTATTTTGTATCATTAGGTTACGCGTTTCAATTTCACTTCTTGATGAAATGTACGGAGAAATTGTAATGTAATGCAACTGCAGATGAATGAAGACGAGCCTAACCTAATGATATCAAATAGGTGAGATTATTGGGCTTAGAAATTATTAATATATAAGTTTATAAAAATTCGCACTATTTATAAATCATTAACAATATGACTCATTTTACACTTCGTGTGAAGTAAACAGGCAGAATCTGGTTAGATAACAAGCAAGCTCCAATTTGATAAAATGTGATTTTATACAGCAAAGTTAATATTTGACGCTCTTAGTTTCTGCAAAAGGAAAATCATTAGTAGGTACCTCTTGTTGAAATTGCTTCCCTCCTTGGTCTTTGTCTGGTTTCAAGACCTTAATTGCAACATCAGTGAAATCAAGGACACCTCTATAAACAGATCCGCATCCACCTTCACCAATTTTCAAATGACTGTTAAAGCAACGAGTTGCAACTTCGATGTCCTTGGTATTGAATTTTCTACATTGAATATTATCATGGGCAAACATATTTGATTCCGTCTTCCTCTCTTCCTCTTCTTGCACGGTCCTTATTTCTGCTTGCTTTAAGTTGGCTCTTCTTCTTCCGTAATCTGTTCAAGCTCCCTTACCTAAAACAAAAATACTTTTTTCTAAGTTACCCCTTTATATGGTTTATTCTAAATTTGATAAGCTAGAGTAGAATGTATAACATGCAATACCTTCTGTTTTGCTGCTATAGCTTCTCTGCAGGCTGAGCTATACTTCTCCATTGTCATTTTCAATTCTAGGCTTGATTGCCTCATTTGAATGCTCAAGCCTTTCTGTAAGATAACTCATGTGAAGGAAAAAAGAAATGTGGATAAAATTGTGTGATGGATATCGTATATACAAAATCCAAGCCATTAGTATGAAAGTGATTTTTTGTCAAATATGCTCAAAGTTAAAAAATTAGTTATTGATTGCTGAAATAGTAATGAACCTTCAATGTTGATGACCAATAATCTGAAAAACATGCTGTATCGTTAAGGTATGAACTTTTTTATGATTCTCTGAAGACAAAAAGAAATGGGTTTATTGAAATTGCCCCACTGTTCTACAGATAAAATAACCATAGCCAGAATATAAAAGGAAAAGTGAAGAGAGGGGAAGGGGAGTGAAGTAGTGCCAGTGTGCCATACCCCTTAAAACTTGAAATTAAAACTTATAGAGAACCATCTAAACCAAACAGTTCTATGCAATTTGAAAATTGGAGAAGAGGAAAAGAGAGATTAAAGTGCATTAATACTGAAAAACTACATGTGTGACTTTTGATCGTCAAGTTTATGCACTCAAAACCCTTTTGCTTTCTATCCTTTGTTCAAGGTTTGCTGAAAGTCAGCTGGCAGTCTGACTATGAAATAAAAGTTATTTCAAGTCATTATTTTTTCCCCTCAATCACAGACTAGCATTTTCGTAACAAAGTTAAGAGGGAAATGAATATGCATATCAAGGCAAAATAAATTATTTCGTATCAAAATAGTTGGTGCATTTGTGATAACAAAATCAATTTAGTGAATTGTACATCATCCATTTTATGATTCTAAATGGAAATGGCAAATTATTGTTTTCCAAGACATCAATTTATGCCAAAAGAGATCAGTCTTATCAATTTGATATTAGAATACTTACTTTGGCCTTTGACGAGGTCCTCTGGAGATTGTGTGGGTTTTAAGATATTGTTTGGTTTTCAGGTAACAAAGGAGCCAATTGAGAACTAAGCATCCTTGAATTGTCACCAGTGAATAGGAGGGAATTCTCATTTGATGAATGCTTTGGCGAGGTGTTTTCAACCGGTAATCTTTGTAAATTTTCCTCTTCACCTGACTTGTTCGTTTCCACATTTAATAAAGTATCCCCTTCATAGGACTTGTGTGTTACCACCTGCATAGTGTCGTTGTTTTCACCAGTATATTATGCCCTATCAAGACCTGAGCCTGGCCAACTATGTTTGAATGATTTTCTGTATAAACAAAAGGTTGTCAAAGACATTGACCTAAAAAACGAGTAATAGAGGTTCAAAATCCCAGTGAAAAATAAAAAGTCAAAGAAAGCACCAAAGAACCAGTAAAGTCTAACTGGCTCTATCATATTTTCTTTCCCGCTTCTTGCATGCCAAATGTTTTCTTTTACTTAAACAAGTTCTAATAAGAAATAAGAACAGAAGATAGCAAATAAAGTAGGATGATAATAAATCGTCAAAGATAACAAAGTCTCTGGAAACAGACTACACAACTCCTAACTGTTAAAACTGATTCGACGAAGGAGAGGCTCTCCTATCTGTGTCTGAAATATTGAATCCCATAAAAAGACCATGCATGGAACACCGAAGAAAAGCAATCAAACCAATTAATGCCCATAAAAGTTTAAAGGGAAAATTGAATATACATGTCAAAAGATTTACGTTACATAAAAAACGAGCTGTCCCCAGCCTCATAACCATCATGCTCAAGCAATTTGGCTGTGGCATCTTGAGTCTTTGGGGATCCATCATACTTCTTATTTTCAGTTAAATGGTTCTCATACGAGCAAGGAGCTACTAGGCTGAAAATTTCATCAACCAGCAGGTAAAAAAGGCATCTGAGAGGCTTAAAAACTAGAAAGATGATCGCATTTATAATGAATTATACAACGGGTAAACCTGTCAGAATCGAGTATCAAGAGGAAGATTATGCAATTGGTCCAGTTGTGAATTTCCCCTGGGAGAGGATGTGTCTTCCATCAATGTAGTTTGGACGATTCTATTACTTTGAGGGAACCATGTTGGTTGGATATTTAGCACTTCTCCTTTTGATATAATAAGTACTGTGCAGCAATCTGGCACGGACCTCATTAAATTGTTTGAAATACCTGACCCTTTATATTTCCTGCAGTGATCATCTAGGGACACGATTAGTTAAAGGGTCTTTAAGTATAATATAATGTTATCCGCAGCATGTCGCATGACATATCTGCGATCTCCACGTATAAATATGAGAGAGAGAGAGAGAGAGGGACCTTGTGAGAGTATTCCGATGGGAAGCGCCAGCAACAATATTGCTGATAGCGTTGTCAATGATGTAATCAATGAGTGCACTTGTAACATCATTGCCGTGCAGAACCAACTCCTTCGTTCTGATCTGAAATGAATTTGTTGAAAGTATTGAAAACAAGAATAGATTGAGAAGTGGAAGAAGAAATTGGATGTATTATAATAAACCCATATGGGTATAACAATTATCTTCCCTTTTTGAGGGAGATGAACTAACCCCATTTTGAGGATTCTTGAAGTGGGAGACCCAAGTTATCCTCTCCTTCTTGGTGGGGACTCTTCATCCTCTCACCTTGTGGTGATGATTATACAATCACACTCTAAATCAATTCACTATGACCCTTTATATAGACTTTTGGGTCATTAACTAACTAAGTGATTAATACTAACCACTTTAATTAACTCACATATTTCCAACAGAATTTCACAAGAACCAACAAACGATACTGTTGAGCTTTCTCAAGTTCCGTAAGCATAATTTAATTTGATTTTCATATATGTAAACCGTATAGATGATATTTTTGTCTTATTTTGACCTTTGATCAATCCAACTTGTAGCCTCTTCTCCAAAAACAAGTTCGTATAGAATACTAAATGTGAGAGTTGAAGAGCTGAAAATGTTCAACTTTTCTCTAAAATTAATTTAACAATTCGTAGATGCCTTTGTCTATCATCAAAATGCGCACTGCAGATGGATTTCAAAGATTTTGAGGAGTAGGCTCGTTAATACTGCCAATTACTCACCCCTTCTCGTGCCAAAAATCCTCGAAAGCGAGGAAAAACTTGTTTTAATTCTTCTTCAGTAGGTGGACGACCCTCTTTGGGGACTGATTCAACATCATCTGCAATCCTGCATTAACCAGACGAGAAATGTAGTAAAGTGAAGAAATCTGATGTAATTGTTCATTAATAGCCTTATAGCATATACAAACATTAAGATATTTTAATAAGCAATGATACAATGTAATCATTACGAACCCCTTTGTTTAACTTTTATAAGCCAGACATTGTTAGGAACTCCTTGTAAACAATAAGGCACTGACACAGAATAGCCTCCAGCCAGAGATTATAGATGGTGGTAATTGGATTGAACAACAAGAGTACCTACGACGAGGATGTAAATTCTTGGTCCGAACGTGGACTAGGGTGCAAGCTGAGTTCTTCTGCAAAAGATTATGAATAGCTCATTTGACAGCGTACACGCTATTGACGTCGTCATCAACGGCGATGACGGTGGTGCCGACTTCTGCAATTGACACTGTTCCCAAAAGAGCCATAACGGTATCGCCACCCCACCGTGATGGGGCGGTGCTGAATGGGATCGCTTGAAAGATTGAAGAACAATACGATCATTCCATGGCTACATTTCTCGTGGGGAATCTGTTATCGCCCTTGTGGTAGGGCCTTGCTATATTTGGCGGGAATACACACAGAAATTAAAGTAGCCGTTAACTGCTTTGAAAATAGTTGTTAGAATTAATCCAAAAAGAATAAACAGAAAAATTATCATAAAAAACTGAAAATAAAACTTCAGGTAAAAAAAAATGCAAGTAAAATAATTTTGAAATTCATAAATCTTGTTTGAAATCATGATCAATTTTCGCTTTTCTTTAATCACCTTTTGAATTTTACTATCACAACATTTACAATATATCATCAATTGGCATTTTGGTCTGTCAATTAATTTCTTAAAAAATAATTTTATAAGCAAAAATAAATATCATGTTCTTAATCCATGACTAATTAATCGTTCGATTTCAAATATAAAATGTGTTCTGCATTTTATTTTAAATAAATCTCACTTTAATTATTATGTTAAAAACTACCTTCTATTAATATATACAATTAATAACCAAAATGGTTGAGTATAACAAAATAACAAAATAAGCTAGTTTCTCTTGTCTTGTAGTTAGGATACGAGAGAGTTTAACCTAAAGAATGTAAATGTTGTCCTTCAAAGATTTGTTTTACTGAGTACATGTATCATCATACTAAGGATTTGTTTAGAATCTCTATACAAAATCTAGATATTGTTGTAAAATTTAAGGTTTGTCTAAATACAAAAAAATTTCTGAAAATTTATTTTGAATACAAAAACTCGGTTTGAAACCTACGTTTTGAAAAAACTATTTTTTTTTGTTATATCACACCCTCTCTCCCAATAAATTTTTTATTTCCTACTTTTTTTTCTTTCCTACTTACTTTTTGCCTCGAACTCCGTAAAAATTAATAACTTCCTAAAGACAATTTTTTAAAAGTAGTTTTTGAAACCTAAGTTTTATCTCGAAATCAGTAAAATCTATTTTCCAAAATATAAGTTTTATCTCAGAATCTATAAAATCTATTCTCAAATGAACTTCCAAACGAACTCTAAAGATAATTATGTTTCAAGCATAGTCTTTTTACTCTAAAGATAAACATTAAATATGGGTATCTCTTGTGAAAAATATTCAAATCTCGTTTCCTTGTATGAAACATCTCTTTTAATCTAAAATATATATATATATCATTTTATTAAAAAAGTTAATTATATTTAAGCTGCTATTAGACATTTAATATGTGTATTTTTTTTATACAATATATGTGTATTTATTAACGGATGTTTAAATGCCGATCCATCCGGAACAATGTTGAAGTATGCTTTTTCACATTTCCTTTTTCTTTGGCCCAACTCTAACAAGCCTTGTATCATTGTAGTGGCCTGACCCGTGCAATTACGAGGAAGAAAAAAGGCCATATGGTTTTTTTAATATGTGAATTTGAGAATTTTGAAAAAAAAAATTTAACAAAAAACTTGATGTTCTATGATTCCATTAGTTGGTATGTAAAAACTCCAATAAATAATTTTTAGACATAATGATCAAATAATTTTTTCCATAGTTCAATGAAATGGTTAAACTCTGTCTCTACCTTCTGAATGTAAATAAAATAAAGGTATTAAAAATATTTAATTTCTATATTAATTTTGTATATTTTTTTTAGAACATCTGAAATAATTCAAATAAAACTGAAAAACATTTTTATCATTAAGAAAATGATTGCCCAGAAAAGACAGCGGACGGTGTCGTATTAATGAGACGGTAGCTGGCTAGCTGCTTTTGTTTCTGAGAGTAAAGCGAAAATCCAGTGCCTGTCGGACGGAAATCAGGAGCGAGCTTGATCAGCACCGTCATGCGGAGGAGCATAATTTCTTCTCACTTCTCTTTGGGAAGTTTCCTTTCCTTCTTCCGTTATTGTTAGCAACTGCGTTAGCTCTAATCACTCGTTGCCCGAAACTGATTCTCTGCTTCTTTCAGTTTTCTTCGCTGTAAATTTCTCAAGTAACAACTCTCTCTCTGTCTCTCCCCTCTCTTTTATTTTTGTTTCTGTTTAAATAGTTTGTTTGTTTATTAGAGATGATTTCTGGTGTTGCATGGTTTGTGCGGAGTTATTTTGTCGGATGTTATTTCTAAATTTATCTTTTAGTCGGATATATGAGTGGTCTTGTTTGCCGGTTGGAAGGAACTTCGTTGATTAAAATTGTTTTTTCTATTTTTCTTTATAATATTGAGATTTCGTTTGCCGATTATCTAATTTTGACGCGTAGATTTGGAGTACTATACTGGAGTGTGGTTTCTGTACTTCTCTGTAGTTGTCGCATAAGGAAGCAAAGATAAATGCGGCTGGCATTTTACAATTATCAATTACTTGTTGTATCATGTTTGGTGCTGTGCCTTGATGTAATTGTACGTGATACTTTCTATTTCGATTTTTTCACTAAATCAGTTGAAAGTGTTTCTGATGTTGAATTGCATGATTTTCAGTCAGAGGACGTTATTGATAGATCTAACACTTCTTCGTTTTATCTTCCTTTTACTCGTAGCCAAGTTCCAGGGCCTCCCTCGAGAATCTATGTTTTTGAATGGTTTCTCCTTTTATACGAATCTGGGTAGGAATTTAGGACTAGAAGTCTTGGTTGGACAATTATCTCATGTTCTCTATCTTTTTAAAACATTAGTATTAATTGATCTAACAAAGGAACCTTGTTTTGGACATGACATCTTTTACGAAGCTGTATTCATATTTTCTTTTTCCAGTGCTGTTCGTAGGGGAAAAATTTTCCAGCTCAAAAATTAAGCACTGAATCATAGTTTTCACTCAAATTGTTGAAGCATTATAACGTGTAAAGTTAAACTCATTAGTTATTTGTGAAAGTTCTAATAGAATAGAGCTTTCTAAGTTCGACCAGTTGTTGATGCTTGTGATGGGCCTACTTCTGGTTTACTTTATCAGGTGATCATGATTCTCAAACCCCTTCTTTTTATCTATAATTATTGGATTATGTTTTTTATAACGTATAAGTCTTAATCAATCTAACCCTTAACTGAAAGAAATTCTAGCTCAAAATTGTAGAATCTCGATTATATCTTTCAACAAGTAGGAAGCATAGTTGGAAATTTCTCATGGTTGAATAGAAATTGGGGTTGGAATGCCTGATGGATTCTTCAATCTTGTCTTATTAGGTTGGAACACCCACTCAAATGAGCCTTAATTCCCCTGAACCTCTGCTGTTCTCATGTTAAACCTGCCATTTTCTTGCATGCTTGGGAAATGACTGATACAGAAACTTATTCATTATATACATGCGTATTCTTGTTTCTTCTTCCTAATACAACCTTCTGAGTGAATTATGGTATTATCCTTGTTCTAATAAAACACGGGTTATAGTGATTCTATACTAGATAGACATAATCAAACTAGTCACAGAAGTTGAGTTTGGTTTGCGTACGGCTCTGCTTGGATTATGATGGACCAAAGAAATGGTGAGTACGCTCCCATCAGGGATCCCGAGGATGAACAAGTGGGAAAGTTTGACAAGCCACTTCCTTGTTTTGGCTGTGGAATTGGATGGTTTTTGTGAGTTATTTTATGCAGCTCTTATATTTCTTTCTCACTTTCTATTCTTAACTTGTTTCTGACGGCATCTTCTCTGCCCCTTTAATTTTCTTGCCAGCTGGTAAGTACCCAGAATCTAGGTAACTTACTAGTCTCTCCCAGAATCTAGGTAACTTACTAGTCTCTCCTACACTGTCTCACAGCAAAAATCTTACTAATGAGTAGTTATAGAAGCCTCAGGGAAGGAGAATCTCCACTCTGAAATTAATACTAATTCATTCAATTCATTCATAACTTCATTGGACGGAGGTAAGCTATTTATAAACGCAGAAATACACTTCAAATGGACTAACCGACCTATTCTATCGCCACTAACCTAGTGGAGTGGGGCATAACTTCCTAATCCCACTCATTTCTCTTAACTAACTCCCTAACTGACCCATTACATATTAATTAATTAAAATGACCCCATTAACCGTTTCCCAACTCCCTTGGTATCCTATCATTACTACCTCCTTTGAAAACCACCTTGTCCTCAAGGTGGAATTTGCTGTTGTGCGTCTTCCCAAGGAGCTAGGAGAGCCATGTTGGATCGCCATCACCATCCAGGTGCAGGAGCGAAAATGAGCTTGCACAGCGTTGGCCTGGCCGGAAAGGAGCGCCGAAGCAAGAGCGCCGCACCGAAAGCAGAGCCTCTTGGCTCACCA
>JANTPZ010104545.1:0-16507 GCA_025593235.1 Vachellia pachyceras
GTTATGATTTTTCAAAGTTGGGCCAGAAATCTGGAATGTGACCAAATGAACAGTAACTCGCTGGAAGAATTTTCAAATTCACTTCCTTGGTCAATTTAAGGTATCAAAGGCCCTAAAGTGGTTCAATAGTGATCTAATATGATAACTATAGGGGAAAGTAAGGAGTGTTACAGCTCGAGCATTGCTGTGCTGTTAGCCAATGATGGAAGTGTTACCTGACAGTGTTGAGAAAAACAGCCAACACTGAAGTGCTGAAATATAGTGCTCAAGTATTGGTAATACTTTCAGCCAATCCTTGGAGTGTTGACTTGGAGTACTGTAAACCTAGTGCTCGAGCATTGGCTATGCTGTCAGCCAATACTTGCAGTACTTCATTGCAGCATTGTTTGTAAGCCCTGTTTTAGCCTAATGATCGAGTACTGACTTGCAATACTCGAGCATTGACATTACTCTATGCCAATGATTGAAGTGTTTACTCAGAGTATAGTTTAAAAACTTATTTTCAAAACACAGCGCTCGAGTACAACATTCCAATACTTGAGTATTGACAACACTTCATGTTAATACTTGGAGTATTATCTGGGAGCACTAAATTTTCTTAATATTAAAACTTGTAGTGCTCGAGCATTGAATTCCACTGCCCAAGTACTGTCAATACTTTGACAAAAACACTCGAGTATTTTCATGAAGCACTGAATCAATACTTTAAAAACTTGAGATTTAAGAATCATTTTGCAATCTCTTATCATAATTTTGTTATCATCAAACCAAGGTATCAACATTCTCCTCCTTTTTGATGATGACAAAACCATGAAACAAAATTTTGATTTTGAAAGATAAATCAGAGAACATAGAAGATAAGCATCAAAATGAACTAATTTCTTCTCCCCATAAAATAATCACAAGAGCATATCAGTCAGCAAGATAACTTGTAATAATTTCACATAAACTGAATTATCAAAGTCAAATGTACTTAACAAGAGTACAAAAGCAGTTAAAAAGAAATCACAAACAAGATTATTCCTAAGGACACAGAAGCATGACAGAAAAGCACGACAGATTCTAATTTCTTCTCCCCCTTTTTGTCATCAACAAGAAGGGTCAGCACTGATGGACTGAGGTGCAATAGAGGGAGCAGGTGAATCAGAGGGAGGTGGTGAGGGTACTCGAGGAGCAGAGACAGGCTGTAGATCTAGTATAGGCTGAGGATCAGGTTGGAGAAAAGAGGAAGAGAAGTCTTTCATGGCAAGCACAACATCAAAAGTGGGATCCTATGGAGACTGAGAAGGAGGAGGAGGAGGAGTTGGAGCAGAGGAAGAGTTTAGATGGCATGTGGCACCATTCCCTAGGCTCCTTGCTTAGGTGGCATCATGTCCTAGTCTAAATATCCCCGGCGTTATTAGGACCCAACCAAACTTTTCTCAGTTCGGGTCTCCGGTGTTTTAGGACTCCTGCTACCTCAAATAATTATTTCTTAGTCTTCCAGTCCTTCAAAATCCCTTAATTACAAAAATGCCATTGCACTTCCTTTCTCTTTCTTACTTTCTTCATAATTACAAAAATACCACTACTTTTCTACTATATTCATAATTACCAAAATGCCATTATTTTTCTTACTCTTTCTTAATTCAAACCTTACCCTTGGTTGACTTTGACATGTCGGTCAACTTTGACTTTTTAGTTTACTTTTGACCAAATTACCAAAATGTCCTTATTATTTGATGACTTTTGTGCCCTGGCCCTTTCTAATCAAAATGACCATTTTACCCTTATCATTTGTGCCAAATAACTATTTTTCCCTTTGATCATTTTTACTTAGAATTCTCAAGACCTGACTTAGTCAATTATGACCTTTCTTATCTATAGGCATTTTCCTTTCTATTTTCTTATATATGGGCCTTAAATCATTTCATAATTTATGAGTTTGGCCTTTGTTTTCATTCAAGAAATTTGTGATATTACAGATAATGTTTTGAGTTGGATTTTTGACTCAGCAACTTTACTACACACACTAAGTGTTTTTTAAGGGTCCCATGGAATGGAGTTCATTACATGGGATTTCTGACCCAAAAAGTTGTAGGTTGTTTTATTACGAAACTTAGTGCGAACCTATTACTCTACCTTATCTTTACGAACTATGATAGCCTGAACCATTTCTAAGGGGAATTTATCATCAAATAGAATATGTGTTTTTACCATTATGTTTTCGTTGCATTCCCGCAATCTAAAAGTCCAAAAACAAAATTTGCTTTTCATACCAAATTTGATATAAGTCTTGTAAACAACCATATTTTTCTTTCGCTATAGCAAATATCATCACGAGTTAATTAACCTAGTTGCTCTTGAGGCTCTATAGAGAAGGACCTTAGGATTGCACCCTATAGTGCAATCCTTGGAAATCACAAGTGTTTTGATCCATTTCCAATGCCTTTAACAACAATAAGTTTATACTTTCATCTGTGGCTAGATGAATGACCCCCATCATCGATGGGCAAAAATTTGATTTTATTTTTATTATTAAATAAATTTTAATTTGAATACAAATTTGGGTTTTATGTAGTGGTTTACAACATCTACAAAATCCAACAGACCTCAACCTCTATTGCAGTTTATGTAGCAGTTTATAACCACTATTAATTCAAAAGTACATGTTATACCAGTTTAGGCAGTAGTTTAAAACTGCTACTAAAGTTTGACCATTGAGAAATTTCAATTTAAGCCTTTTCCTACCTATAATCTTCTCGATGCTCATTGTTTCTCTAAGCACACTTCTTATTATTAGTGTTATTGCAATCTTTGAAATACTTCTGATGTATAAGTCATGGATCAAGTTCCTTCACATGTCCCATCGATATTTAGCTGGATTGAACAAATTTTTGGACTTTGCTAACATACATGATATGATTAATGGTAATATTTCTTGTCCATATCCTAAATGTAATTTCAAAAAGTGGCATGTTAAAGATATTGTTAAGGAGTACTTAATAGTTAAATTGTGCCCTAAAAGTTATAAATACTGGGTACATCATGGAGAAGCTAATGATGTGTTGAGAGAATATACTCTTGCAATCTCACAAATAGGAGTAAAAGAGTACCATGTTGATCCTGTCAATGATGCACTGTGTGATGCTTTTGGGGTTCATGATGATGTAATCCCAAATGATGTGAAAGGTCTAAAACCTCAGTACATGAGGAATGAGGAAGCTTGTATTCTTTGAGCTTATGGGTGAAGACAATAAAGCTCCATATCCTATGTGTGTCAAATACTCAAAATTACCTTTTTTTTAATTAAATTGTACCAAATTAAGTGTTTTTGTGGTATCTCTGATAAGGGAATGTTGATGATATTTGAATTATTACTCGACATATTCCCTAAGGTAGCTATCCCTACATCTTTTTACAATGAAAAGAAGATTACCAGCAAAATGGGTTTGACGTATGAAAAAATCCAAGCATGCCCAACTAATTGCATTCTTTATTAGGAAGATGATGGTGAAATTTGTAAGTGGTGTAACACTTGAAGATACAAGTTGGAAGGGAATGGAAAGAAGAAAATGAAGAAACCTGCGAAGATTTTGAGATATTTTCCTTTGAAGTAGCGACTGCAAAGATTGTATTTCTCAACTAAAATAGTAGAGTCATGAGATGGCATGCTGGTGAAATGAATCTGAATGGTAAGTTAAGACATCCGCGTGATTCTGAGGCCCATAAGGGGTTTGACAGAATTTTTAGATTTTACGGTGTATCCCATAAACACACTTCTTGCTCTGACGACTGATGGATTCAATCTTTTTAAGAACTTTAGGACCAGTTGCAATATTTGACCAGTGGTGTTAGTTCCTTACAACTTGCCTCCATAGATGTGTATGAAGTAGAACACATTCATTTTGTCTATGATCATCCCAAGAAAGAAAACGCATGAGAAATTTGCAAACAATCACGTCTTAAAGACATTCACTTTACCATCTATGTTAATCTTTTCTTTAAAAACCCTCTTGCACCTAATGGTTTCTATACCCTTATGTAGATCGACTAAGGTCTATACCTGATTGTCATGCGTTGATTACATTTCAAACTTTATGGCATTTAGCTATTTGTCGAAGTTTGGTATTACTTTGGCTTCTTGGTAGGTGGTTGGCTTATTTTGTTCAATGAGCAATATATCACGACTTCGAGTAATCAAAAACCTATATCTCTAAGGCTGTTGTCATGTCCCATAAGACCTCTTTGAGGAGGCTCAACAACTTGTGAGTCATCTTTGTTTTTGATATGTGGTTCGATGCTATCTTGTGATTCTTGAACTTTTTTGAGTTGTACCCTACTTCCACTAGTTCTTTTAGAGATAAACTCTTTTTAGAAAGATATTGTTCTAAATAACAAACATTTTATGATCAATGAGATTGTAGACATAGTATCCTTTCATTTCTTCATGATATCCCACAAAAAGGAATTTTAGGAATCTATGTGATAATTATCGGAGGCTTATTCTTTAACTTGAACCTCACATCCCCAAATTTTGAAAAAGATGAATTAGGTTTCTTCGTAGTTCATATCTCATATGGTACCTTTTCAATTGCCTTAGATATAACACGATTTATTGTAAATGTAGCTATTTCTAGGGCATATCCCCAAAAGGATGGTGGAAGATCTATTTTCCTCATCACAGATCAAACCATATCTAATAGTTTTTTATTCTCCACCTAGAAAATTCATTCCATTGCAGTGTTCGTAAATGAGTGAGTTGTGAGATTATCCTGTTAGAGCAAGCCTATCACCCAAGAGAAGGTTGAATTTGGTGTTGACCAAAGTTTAACAAAATTAAAACAATGAGAGACTGTAAACAAATAAAAGAAGGAGTTGGGAGTAATGTCACAAAAGGAGGAAGATGAGGCACAGAGCGATTTATACTAGTTTGGTCTGATAGCTTGACCTACGTCTAATTCTCATAAAAACTTTTCTAGGCTTTCCACTAAAACTCCAAGGTTTCGGCTCTTGGTGGCTTTGTACAACTGACATATGATCAACACCATGCTCCTTATACTATATACAAATATATCCTTGCGCAAGGTCTCACTTTCTTAAGATTTCTCTCAAAATAATACTTGATTGATACAAATAACTATTTCAGAGCTAATAAATGAACACTAAGGATAAGATAATATTTTCAGTAATGCAACTAAAAAAGAGTAATTAGTGATGTACCGATGTGTGTAAATAATGTGTGTGAATAGTTTTAACATAAATACCTTTTAATGGGAAACATCCAATGGTATTGAACCGAGCCATCGAGTTTTGTCTCATGAACAAGGTGGATGATGAGGTGCACTATGACATAGTGTGAGAATGATATGTGCTACAGTTGTTCCAAGTCATCAATGACAAGAACTTTTACATACAGTTTTCTGAATAGAGCTCCACCAACACTGTTGACACATCTAGAGATGTAATATCCAAATTTCATGAACAGAAATAAAGGTCAAACCAATAAATTATGAAATGATTTAAGGCTCATAGATAAGAAAAATAGAAAGAAAAATGCCTATAGACAAGAAAGATGATGATAGACTAAGTCCCTAGTCTTGAAAATTCTAGGTAAAAATGACCAAAGGGCAAACTGGTTATTTGGCACAAATGACAAGGGTAAAATGGTCATTTTGATTAAAAGGCCAAGGGCACAAAATGTCGTCAAATAGTAAGGACATTTTGGTAATTTGGTCAAAAGGCAACTAAAAAGTCAAAGTTAACCAAAAAGTCAAAGTCAACCAAGGGTAAAGTTGGAATTAAGAACGAGTAAGAAAAGTAATGGCATTTTGGTAATTATGGGAAAAGTAGAAAAGTAATGGCATTTTGGTAATTATGGATACAGTAAGAAAGAGAAAGGAAATGCAGTGGCATTTTCGTAATTAAGGGATTTTGGAGGTCTGGATGATCAAGAAATAATTATTTGAGATAGCAGGACTCCTCAAACATCAGATACCTGAACTGAGAAAAGTTTAGATGGGTCCTAAAGTATTTAATAAAATTATTATCCAGTATCCAGTACTTGTAGTTCTTTAGTTCTGAGGACAAAGTACCCAAAAACCTTAGAAAAAGGATTTTCTTAGAAAATTAATTACGGAAAATCCGGGATGAATTTTGAGGAACAGAAAAGGGCTGGAGTATCAGGGCGTAAAGTCAAAATGGCCTCCGGAAGCACGTTTTACGGTGTTTTGTCGAAATCGAGGAATTCTGACAAATTATGAGGAAAACCCAGGGGTATTTTGAGAAGAGGAAATGATGCCACCTACGCAAGGAAGCCTAGGGAATGGCGCCACATGAGAGAGAGAAAATCTCCAGAAAAGTAAAATGGAAGTTACATGGATAAAGTTACTTTACCAAAGTACGTGTAACTGGATCAAGTAACTGGATAGTACGGAGCTAGTTAGTCCAACCAAATCTTGTAGGAGAAGCTAGAGATTACTTTTTATCAAGTAATAAGAGATTGACAACTGGCACAATTATAACCATGGAAACCAAAGCTTGGTCCCTAAGATTAAATCTCAACCACTCATTCCTTTTTCATGGAATTTTTTTAAAAACCCATTTCCTCTCTTCCTTTCCTCATTGGGCCAGCCATTCACCCCTGCAAGAAGCTAAAGAAGACACCATTTGAGCACATGGAAGAGGAAGAAGAAGAGCTCTCAAGAACAAGGTAAATCACCCAAGCAACCACCTCTTTACATTTTCCTACTTCTTGCAACTTCTACTACCTTCCTCTTAGTTTATTTTCTTGATTAAAGCCCTATTTTTGAAGATAAAAATTAGGGTTTCAAAGAACTGAAAATGGAAAAGAGAAGGTTAAAAATGTAGTAAATGGTTGCAAGTCCTTTCTTGAGTAGCAAAGAGTAGTTTGATATATGTTCATGGTTGTTTTGGTGATTGTAGAAGTTTTTGTGAAACCCTACGGTTAAGGGGGCGGGGGAGGTGATGCCACTTTAGTTGATGGGGAAGAGTTGTGTTTGAATTAAATGATGCATGAAAAGTGGTTTTTAAGCAAGAATACACAAGCCTACATGAACAAAGTTTGAAAACTCCCAAAAACCCTCTTTGTTCTATTTTTTGGAAAAATAAAAATAAATAGAGGGAGTGGGATTTTGATGATTCTAATGTTTCCATTGGCTTTATAAGGTCAATTTGTGTATGGTAAAAGTAACAAAAGGATTTGGGAAGCTTTTGAAATCAAAAGAACAAGCTACAAAGCTTTAAGAGTTTTGAAAGAGCAATATGTGTGATATTGCGTTTTTATGATGTTTCTTGCCTTGTTTGTAGCTGGGAATTTATGAGCATATTATTGTATGGTGTTTAGGAAGTTAAGAACCCAAATAAATCATTGGGAAAGTAAGCAAAAAGGACTCAAGTTACAAGGGAATTAAAGAAATCAAGGTAGCAAGACTACTAACTCTTCAAAGCTATTTTATGAACTTGTGTGAATGGTGCATTGTTCTATGATGTATGATATTGTTTTATGTGTATGATATGTGACTTTGGTTGCTATGGCCATATGCATGTTAATGTAATGTTTGAACATGTCACATGTACCTTGATCATACACACATTTTTGAAAAGCATTACATGCACATTCATATGTTTTTTTAGTTAGTTTTGCTATTGGGATTTACATAAATCTCATTATTCCCCAACTAACCATGTAGGTGGAAGGTCAAGCAAGGGTAAGGAAAAGATTATTGATGAATGAAGATGATGTTCCTGCTTGAGTGATTTTTTGTGTAAATATTATGATTTGCTAAACTCTACCTACAAGTTGCTGTAGTTTTGAAATCCTAAACCTCTAATTGAAGTAGTATGTGGATATGTGATGATGCATGCATGAATATGGGTTTGAAATGCTAAGGAATGATAAGGAAGTAATCATTCATGATAAGAGGTTGGTTTATGAACCAAAAAGAGGTTTTGGTGATTTCTAAGAAAAAGTTAGTTTTCAAAGCAAATGGGTTCCAAAGGCCCTGAAAACTAATCCGTTTCAAATGGCGATGAAAAATAGAAAACGAGCTCCGATTGAGTTGAAACTTTCCAGTTAAATAATACACATACTAAGATTTGACATGCTATAAAGTTTGAAATTTGGATGAGTACTTTAAGAGATATGAGTTTCCAAATTTAAGGAAAAAAATCTAGAAAAGCTGGAAGTTACCATTTGAACTACAGTTTTTACGGAATAAACTGATTCGAATGGACAAGGATTGGACCTAATGAGTATTTTTCCCTTATAGATCACTTAATAAGGTTAATTTAAAAATTTGAACCACTCCATTTCGATTTTTCTAGAATTAAATATGAATTTTCAAAGTTGGGCCAGAAATCTGGAAAATGGGCTAGTGAACAGTAACATCATTTTTGAAATTTTAAAGTTCACTAAAAAGGCCAATTTGAGTTATCCAAGGCCCTAGTGTGATACACCTTAACTTAACATTTAGCTTCAATTTATATTGATTTAGAATCAAAGGGAAGCCTCAATTTGATCAAAAGGTACAAAAGATTCAATTTGAAAACTTTCAACTTTTTGAAAGTTACTATTCACTGGTTTTAAGACCAACTTTGAAAATTCATAACTAATTATAGAAAAATCAAAATTGAGTGCTTCTAATTTCTAATTGAATCTTGTAAGTTCCTTTATAAGGGAAAAATACTCATTGATTCACTAGCTTGCCTAATTGATACAGTTTAATTCGTGAAAATGCACTATTCGTTTGGTCATTTTTCTATTTTCCTAGGTTTTTCAGTGATTATCTTCAAACTTTGGAACATCATAAATTTCTGTACAAAACTCCAAATTCAGTGTTATTTGGCTTTTTTTAAAACTTCCAATGTGAACTATTTTTCTGTAAAATTTCATCTCATTTGGAGTCTATTTGCTCTGTTTCCCGACAGGTCAAAGTTAGGGGTTTGACCAACTTAACTTCAACACTTAGCCAAACTTTTCAATTTCAAACTTTGACATTTGAAACCCTAATTTATAATCCTCTTTTAATCATACTTATAGTTTTCTTGGATGTAAGGTTGAAAATAGCTTTTACAGATTCTGAGGCAAAACCTAGGTTTTGGAGAATAGATTTTACAAATTCCGAGGCAAAACCTAGGTTTTAAAAGTGATTTATGTTTGGGAAGTTATTATCTTTTATGGATTCCGAGGCAAAAAAGTGAGTAGGAAAGAGGAAAGTAAGAAAGAGAAAGAGAGAAAAAGTATGACAGAGGAAAGAGGAAAAAGTAGGTAAGAGAAAACCTAGGTTTCAAATTGAGTTTTTGTAACCAAAATAGTTGTTGGGAAAAAATTTTTTACTTGGAAAAACCTCAGTTTTGAGCTAAAACCTAGGTTTTGAAACCAAACCTAGGTTTCAAAAGTGGTTGCCAAACAAGCCCTTTGGAAAATAACTTTTATAGATTCCGAGGCAAAACCTAAATTTTAAAAAGTGATTTATGTTTGGGAAGTTATTAGCTTTTACAGATTCCGATGCAAAAAAGTGGGTAGGAAAGAGGAAAGTAAGAAAGAGAAAGAGGGAAAAAGTAGGAAAGAGGAAAGAGGGAAAAAGAAGGAAAGAGATTGGGCCCATTAAACATATGCCATTTCCAATGCAATAAGCAATGTAAAAACCCCCTTAACTATTCCTTGAATTTCTTAAACCCTATAACATCAAACTTGTCTCTAGGATTTTCTAATGCTTCCATAAACTTGGGGCCACTTAAATCCTACACAAAAACTCATTTTGAATCCATTGAAAGCATCAAAATCATCAAAACAACTCATCTTCATAACTTTCCAGCACAGGCCGAGACATAGCATACACATTCACCAATATGTATTTTTCAACTTTTATGGTCATTTTCTTGCTTTCAAGCTCACATTCATGCATGGTAAAGCTTGATTTTAACTCTCCTATATCAAATGGAAAATTGGACAGCACCTCCCCTAATTTATCATGATTTCCCAATTTACAAAAATCATGAAAACAATCACAACAACCACAACAACAACATCAATATGCTCTTTACAACTCAAGGAGACTTTTGCAACAACTTGATGGCTTTAAACCCCTCTCTTTCTCACTTTTCTCTCAAGAACCCTAGGTTATGAAACTTGAAAAAGAGGGCTCAAATCAGATTTTGAAAACATAGAAGTGGAAGAGAAGATCACAAGGAAGAGATTGGTATATGTCATAAGGTAGTAATCTTCCTTACATTGAATTTCCACCAAGCTTTTCTCTGTTCTTTGCTCCCTCAAATGGCATCTCCTTCTTCTCCAAAATCTACTAAATATGTCAGCCTAATGGGTGTTGAAATAGAGGGAATTTTGCTGATTTATTAATTCACCATTTAATGGATTAAGGGCTAAGATCTCATCTTGCAATTAAATCTTAATCTAATGGTTGTTATGGAGCCGCACATGTGCCATTTAATATCCTCATTTTTCGGTAACTGAGGATAATGGCTAAGCGAAGGTCTACAGAGTGCTTAAGGGTCCAGAGAATAAATAGAAGAGATTGCCAAATATGCCATTTTGCAAACAAATAAAATGTAAGGGCAAAATGGTCATTTTGATAAAAGTCAAGGGCATTTTGGTAATTTTGACCAAAATACCAAAAAATGACCTGAGTCAGTCATTGATCATCAATTGAGACTCAATTAAGGTTAAATGGACAAAAATGCCCTTTGTGGGACATTTTTACGATAATTAATATTCTGGCTATTTAATGAGTTTTAGTCAAATATTATTATTTAAATTGTCCATAGGCCTCATAAATGTAATGTTAAAGTGATTAAAAATAGTATTTGGAGTGCCCTAATTTATAAAATTGTTTTCATGAGGAAGCTAGAAACATTTTGTCGAAACAGTGATATGAAAGACCGAAAATTGCCAAAATTAGATTTTCGGAGAAAATTTATTAAGGGCATTTTCGAAATTAGTTTTGAGAAAAGAAAAATTATCTAAAGAGCTTATGAATTATGGGAATTTTTGATGTATTGAAATGGTCTTAGTGATCAGAGAATTCCCGAAAAGCATTTTCGATAGCCAAAAATCACTAAAGTAAGGGTATGTTTGGAAAGTAAAAGTTTGGACAGATTTTTATTAAGCCAAACACTCCCACTTCTGTCCATTTTCGTGCTGAACTAGAGGAGGAAGAGAGAGAAGCGGTGGAGAAGAGAAATGGAAGAGGAAGTGCAAGTTCAAGCCAAAATTCAAAGTAATCTAGTGTTTCAAGCTTGATTCTTCCTCTAGAACTCATCTAGAACCTCCATTCTCCCATCTAATCAGTTTAAATTTATCTAAAAATGGTTGATGGGTCTGGTTTGATGAAGAAGGCTGTGAGAGAAAATGAAGAAGGGTGGAAATTGGAAGCAACAAATGTTACAAATTAACTCTATGCATGTTTTGTTGCATGTTGATGCCAAGTTTGAGTTGATTTGAGCTTGTAGTGAATTTTTGGCATGAAATCCTACTTTTGGCTGCAGAAAGAAATTGATTATGTATGAGTATTCATGTTTTTATGTTATGTGATTATTGGAGAATGGTGTTGGAATGGAATTATGCATATTTGTGCAATGAAATCTTGCAAAATTCCATTTCCTCTCATTTGGGCAGATTTCGTGCAGCTACAATAATGAAGGGAAAGAGTGTGATTTTGAATGTTTTGATGTTTCCATTGGATTTAGAATGTAAAATTGTGTAGAGTAAAAGTGGACCCACAATTTTTAGATGCTTGTAAATGAACCTGGAAGTCTGGGAATAATTGAACTGAAACTGGAATTTTCATTCCAGAACAGTAATTCTTGGGTTGATCTTAACCAGACCAAATGATATGTTCTGCCCATGAAATTTTAGGATCATTTAGTACACATCTCAAGATTTAAAATGAGTCATATAAAACCTTATTTTGATGTGTACACTGAAAGTTATGATTTTTCCAAGTTTAGACTGTTGCTGGAAAACTGGAATGTTTTATCTGGAACAGTGACATTCGTGCGAGCTTAACTAGATCAAATAATATGTTCTGCCCATGAAATTTTGGGATCGTTTAGCACAAACATAAAAATTTAATATGAGCCAAAGAACACACTTTTTGGACTTGTATAATGAAAGTTATGATTTTCCAAAGTTGAGGTAGAAAAGTGGAACTTCCAGTTTTGCCAAACAGACAGTGGGCGTTTTTGTTCCAGTTCTGGACCCATGGGCTTAACTTAATGATTGGTTATTATTTTTAATTGAAATAGGATTGAAAGATATTTTATTAGAGACTTGAACCACCCCAATATAATTTCTATAGAATTAATTATGATTTTTCAAATTTTGATCAAAATGCTGACAGCTCTTGGTTACCATGCGAATTTGAGAAAAAAAGTGACCAAATGAAATTTGTAGTAACTCCAAGGGTGAAAGTAAGCCTTTAGGGCTAATGTGGCCCATTGGGCATTCACTTTTCATAACTCTAATAATGTCATTACTTATCTAAGGCCATAAAGTGACAGAAAACTCTATGGTTAGGAGAGCAAGGAAGTTCAAGAGGAAGTTTAATAAAGTTTTAAATTGATTCTTTCCTTGAAATGGCTTATGTTTAATGGCCATAGTATTGTGAACTATGTAGGTAAGTGTTTGATGCAAGAGGATAAGTTCCAAAGTGCTCAAGAGAGATTACAAAGCTAAGAGGAAAGTAAAGGAGTAAAGGTAACAAAACCTTCTAACTTTAACCTAAGTTGCTTTGAAAATGTGTATGAATTTATGCATGACTTGTATTGAAAATTTATGATTATTGAAAGTGTGAATATGTGCTTTTGTATGCATTTAATTGTTACATGTTGCACATTTCATGAATTCACACTTATATTGAAAGTTGTCATGCAATTTTATAAAGTGTGTTGGAAAGTTTTGCTATTGAGATTTCCAAAAATCTCACTCTCCCCCACTAACCATTTCTAGGTACAAGTTCATCAAAGGGTAAGGAGAAAGTTTATGAAGCTTGAAGCATGGAATTTGATATGATTTTGTTTGAGAAACTATGTTGTAATGTAATGGTCACTACTACAAAAGGTACTTTTTACACCCTATTTTTAACCCAATTGGCGCCCTTTCTCAGGGGTGTGTGTATGTGAGGAGAATAGATAGTTAGGGCCTACTGTACCCTATATCAAGTAAGGCGCTGTAGGCTAGACCTACAGCGCCCTATATTGCAATATAGAGCGCCGTAGGTAACACTTACAGCGCCCTATAATGTAATATAGGGCGCCATAGATATTTTTTTAACAGATTGATGGCGTAAGTGGACTAGATTGGCGTCATAGGTTCTATATTGCAATATAGAACAAATTGCTTAGCTACTAAACGTTTTAACTACAAGAACAAAGGATTGAGGAATTAAATGCAAAGAGAGGATATTGAGAAGCAAAAACCAAACGCTTCCTTCAGCTCCTCTGCCTCTCAGCTGCTATATCTCACTTTCACCGTCAACGTTCACTCTGTTTCTCATGGCTCCTTGCTCTCGTTCAGCTTTCACCTTCGCAGCACGCACAGCTGATCACCCATGCTCAGTTGCCGCTTTCTAGTTCTTACAGCTCTTAGCTGCTCCAAAGTCTCAGCCAAACTCCAATGCCGCCAATATGTTATATCCAAGTTGTTATCTCAGCCAAAAAGCCAAGTTGTTCAGTGCATTGATTCAACAGGAAACATGAACTTGAACACCATCAATACGAGCAATCCTTAGAGAATGCGATGCAAAACAGAACCGTAAAGACTACGAATGGTGGATGCCAAGAAGAATAGCTAAAGGAATGGAAATGACAACCAGGGGGAAAGCTTGAAACCCGACGAGAGCTTTCAGATCTTGGCGATGATGAGTAGTCTTAGCGATGGATGATGAGTCTTTCGCCTTGGAGCCGGAGTTGGCAGAGAAAGATTGAAATCCGACGAGAGCTTTCAGATCTTGAGGTCCCTGTGTGGCAAGAGTTTAAAACTTGGTGAGAGCTTTCAGATCTTGAGGCAGAGAAACTTAGTGAGAGCTTGAAATGTGGAGTCGCTGCCAAGGTGGGGTTTGGGGCCAGGACTCTCGCTGTGTGGGTGCTGGGGTTTCGGGGGAATATGAAAGGAAAGAGAGAACTGGATGATTTTAAGTTAGGGTGCAGCCTTTTGGCGCCCTATATTTATCATAGGGCGCCAAAAGTCCTTTTGAATGCACCCTTTTAGCGCCCTATATTTATTATAGGGTGTCAAAAGTCAACTTTTGGCACCCTATATACAGAATAGGGCGCCATAGATCTACTTTAGGCACTTTATTCCAATATAGGGCGCCTAAAGGTGCCCACAGCCACCTTTAGGTGCCCTACAATATAGGGCGCCTAAATTTTTCCTATAATTTCAAAAATGCCACTGCCTTCAGTTTTTACTCCCTTTTTTAGAAAAAAGACGTGAATTTCAGTAGTAAAAAGTATACTTTGTAGTAGTGGGTACTTTGGGAATTTATGTATGGCATGGAATATATGATGTAAATCCATGTATGTGTGTTTAGTATGTTTAATTAATGAACCCTAATTCCATGATTAAACATGGTTAAGAAAGGATTAGAAGTTAGGGTTTCAAATGGTAAAGTTTGGAATTGAAAAGTTTGGTTAAATGTTGAAGTTAATCAAACCCCTAACTTTGGCCTGTTGAAAAATAGAGCAAATGAACTCCAAATGAGATGAAATTTAAGAGACAAATAGTTCCCATTGCAAGCTGTAAATCAAGACAAAGAACATTGAATTTGGAGTTTTTTTACAGAAAGATATGAAGTTCCAAAGTTTGAAGAAAATCACTCAAAAACCTGGGAAAATAGAAAATTGACCAAATGAACAGTACTTTTTCTACGAATTAAACTGTATCATTTGAAAAAGCAAATGACTCAATTAGTATTTTTCCCTTATAAAAGAACTTACAAGCTTCAAATATAAATGGGAAGCACTCAATTTTGATTTTTCTAGAATTAGTTATGAATTTTCAAAGTTAGTCCAAGATGCAGTGAATAGTAACTTTCAAAAACTTGAAAACTTTTCAAAGTAAACTATTTGGACTTTTTAATCACTTTGAGGCTTCCCATTGATTCCAAATCAATATATAATGAAGCTAAGGGTTAAGTTAAGGTATGTCACATGCCACTTGTTAACTTCTCATTGGCCCTTAAAAAGTGATAATCATGGCTGTACTAGGAGGTTTAAAATCTAGTTACTTCAACCAAACTAAGTCACATTCGGTTACTTTTACCGATTGCACTTTTTACCGGTAAACTTAACTTTATTTCGGTAAATCTTTTTCTACTTTTCTGGAGATATTTTCTTCCTCACAAAATTTGCCGAAAGTTACTATTCATTTGGTAAATTTCCAGATTTTTGGCCCAACTTTGAAAATTCATAACTAATTCCACAAAAATCAAAATTGAGTGATTTAAGTCTCTAAATGAAAATTAAAACAATCCCTATAGAGAAAAAATATCCATTTTTCCTCCAACATATCTAATTGGTACAGTTTAATACGTGAATATGTACTGTTCATATTGTCATTTTTCATTTTTCTATGTTTTTCCTCAAATTTTGGCATAGTATAACCTTTTGCAAAAGAGTCCAATTCCAGTAAACTTTAGCGTTTTTTAAACCTTGCCATATGAACTATTGTTCCACCAAGTTTCAATTCGATTGAACTTCATTTACTAGTTTTCCTCACTACACCAAGTTAAGGGATTAGAAAGGGCATTGTACCATTTTTCATGCCATTTCATTAAATTCTTTGCCAATGGACTTCATCCCATTTCATGCCTTACCCACATAATAATGTCACATTCACATACTATAATTTACATAGCCACATACTCGAAGCATGAAGAGGTTTAGGTTACATTCAATCAAAAAACACTTATACCTATACATCAAGCACATTACATAATTTGGCAACTAAACCATCATATCATACTTCAATAATCCTCGGTCACCTTTCCTTTATCCTTGCTTGAACTTATACCTAAGAGTGGTTAGTTGGGAAGAGTGAGATTTCATGGAAATCTCAATAGCAAAAAGCTCTAACACGTGTAATGATGCATGACAAGTCTTTAACAATTGTGTGTATGAATTAACGTGTAATGTTCAAATAAGTCAAAGATATGCTTATGGCCATAACAATCAAGATCATAAATTCATACACTTGACATCACAAATTTAACATTAAGTCATGCACAATTCACAAACATTTATCATTACAACATTAACATTAAGTTACGAGTTTTGCTACCTTTGTTTATAACTCTTCTTGAAACTTGAAGACTGTAACACTCATTGTTTTCCCTTATAAACATCATATTAGATCACTAATGAACCACTTTAGGGCCTTGGAGAACTTAAATTGACCAAAGAAGTGAACTTGAAATTTTCAAAAACGTGTACTGTTCATTTGGTCAATTTCCAGATTTCTGGCCCAACTTTGAAAAATCATAACTAATTC
>JANTPZ010104546.1:0-29953 GCA_025593235.1 Vachellia pachyceras
GTCTATATGTCGATATCAATGTTTATGTACATAGAAATGATATTATAAAATGAAAACAAAACTAAAAGAGATATTACACATATGATAAAGACTTATTAATGGTTGGAATAGGGATTGTGTGGAGTTATTAATAATTGCTAAGTACGTAATTACTAAACTTAAGAGAAAGTCTATCACACTACTACACTTGCGATATTATAAGGTAGTGAATATTGGATAATGCATAATAGTGAGAAAAATTGAGATAGTATAAATGACGATTTTGGATTGCCGTCATTAGAAACAAAAGGCAAGATATCTAGAACAACCTAGTGAGGTGATGTAGTAATACTAACCTGATTGAACAAAACGCTTTGAAGTGCTTGAACCCAAGGAATCTCTAAGCCTACTCCATTGAGAGCTTCAATGTAGCTACCAAACTTGGTGATGCCCACAATTTGGTCAAGAGAGTACCCAACAGGTACGGGAGATGGCACAACCATAGTGTTCATTGGGTTGTCAACCATGTATAGGCCCACCATAGGCTGATCCAATACCAATTTGATGCCATGGGCCTTAAGATGTTGGGCAGGCCCAATGCCACTCAGCATAAGGGTTTGTGGGCTTCCAAGTGCACCTGCTGACAATATTATCTCACCCTTCTCTTTCATGTATGCTTGGTGTGTGATTCCATTCTTGTCTTTGAATGTTACTCCATAGGCTTGTGGCCTCCTACTCTCGGTCCCTGAAACTTTAAATTTTTTGTTTTCATTGTTAATGATAAAACTATTTTCAAGTTACCTTTTCTCCATGGAGTTTTAAATGTAAGAGCTATTTGATTTGTTTAATTTGATTTTATATGTAAGATATCAATTCATTTTATCTCAAATTCATATTTTTTTTCAAACTGTCAATATCAATCGCATATATTAAATGTGAAGTCAATAAAATTGCATATATTAAATGAAGGTTTCTACATTGGGGGTATATTACAGAAACAATTCACATCGTTTACAAATAATTTCATGCGATGGAAGTTGAAGACGATCGAGTAGTCGCCCGCAATAGCAGGTAATAAAAAGGCTACTTGTTTAACATGGCCAAAAGAGATACATAATAGTGCGAGAAGACAAATTTTGAAAAGCTAGATTTGATTCTTGTTACGATTTGTACTTGGATATGATTTTTTTTCCACTTTTTTCATGGTGTATATAAATCGAGATAAAACTCCTCTAACATATTTACCTCAATTTACGAAAATCACTTTCTTAAACAGGTTCGATGAATTGTTAAATAAAATAATATTTAAACTTTTACAGAAAACCATGCTTATTGTTTTAAAAGAATTAGGAATTCTAATATTTTAAATCAAGAAAAGGGGGAAAAATAGTCGCAACGCATTATAACTTAAGGCAAAATTGATCATACATTTTATTTTTAAAGATATTAAATCAAAACTCATAAATTGTAACTAAACATATTAAATTAAAGAATTAATTCTCTATCTTTGTATTATTTTTGGAAAGTCAATCCATAGCAAGCATGGTTTATATAATATCAACAACAAAGGTCATGTGTAATGCAATTTGAAATGTTTTGATATTCCGGTTCTCACCATTGGATGAGATATAAACCGTTCAAATGACACATGATTACAATCATAAGACGAAAACAAGAACAAAGCACAAGTGGAACAATCATGATGATTACCTGAAATGTCCCGAAACAAAATCTTCTGCACAGTGGCATGAGCGTAGACAACAATGGAGTTGGGATTAGCGTAAGTTAACAAATCAGCAGCAGTATGCCTATTACCCATATCATCAAAAATAGAGCCTCCAACCTTAGTCCCATTCAGATGATCTAAGGTAAAACCATTATAAGGCAACACCCCCACTTCCTTCAGCCCATCTCTCACTGCCGACTGCCACTGCCTCACCGTCGGCTCAAACGCCACCACCTTCTCCACCCACTCATAAGACTCCTTCACCAGCCCCTCCTCCCAGCCAGCGTCCCTCACAAACCTGGGCTCGGCCCTTGAGTAAAACCCGATATTTATTACCGACCCGCCTCCTAGCGCCCGAGCCCTGGCGTTTTGAACACCATCGGTGGATATGAACTGTTGGGTGAAAGAAAATGGGGTGGTGTCTGTGAGGGCATTGATGAAATTTTTTATGTTGATTTTGTCAGGATGGGTATAGGGTGAGCCTCCTCGTTCAAGAACTAGGACATTGGCCCCTTGTGATAGTGTTGCTGCTAAGGGACACCCACATGTTCCTCCTCCGATCACTATGTAGTCATATTGTGACACTTTTGGTGCACTCTTTGCTTCTTTGATGAACGCGAGATCTGGGACTGCATATATGTATTTACATAGAAAGCATCGTTTATGGGTCAAAAATTCAATGGCTACTAAAAATGCAAAACACTACACACACACATACACAGAATGAAACTCTGAAATATTTTCATAAACAAGATGAAAGCATAATAAAAGCTCGTTTTGACATAATTCACTTGCTGAAATAGGTGGTACCCTTTTGAGAGGAAGAGATTAAGGCATTAAAGAACAAGAGGCTTCCACCAAGATATGGCCAAATGATCAGTTGCAACAACCTCCAACCCATTCTTTGAGGATGATGTATATCTTGTCTTCTCTAAATGGTTGAGGAAGGCTAAGCAATTTATAATACTCCTCCCACTCGTTAGTGTAACAATTAATTAGAGTTGATACTGACAATGTAAGAACTTATTGATATTAAGGTGTAACCAGATCAATTATATTCCAGTGGATTTCTCTACATCAATTTCTCTTCCTACTACGATGGCACTTTACCTAACCAAGTAAACCAACCCCTCCAAGTAAAGGTTAGAGATACGACAGTGATAAGTGTGTTTGGTTGAGAAAAAGATGTGATGTGCTAATTTTTGTCTCTTTCTTCACCCCTTCCCTCCTCTCTCTAAGCTCCAAAATTGGGGTTTTTTGGAGGGAGAAAAAATTGTTATTGCAGCCAGACCAAATTTCATAAACAAGATGAAAACAGAATAACAGCTCGTTTTGATATAATTCACTTGCTGAAATAGGCGTACCCTTTTGAGATGAAGAGATTAAAAGCATTTAAGAATAAGAGGCTTCCAGCAAAAAATGGCCAAATGATCAGTTGCAGCAACCTCCAACCCATTCTCCGAGGATGATGTATGTCTTGTCTTCTCTAAAAAAGGTTGAGGAGGCTAAGCAATTTATAATACTCCTCCGACTCGTTAATGCAATAGCTAGCACTTCACAGAATTGATCATGTGTTACAAACACTTTGAGTATTTTATTAAGACCCGTAATTACAGTGTTCATCCTATTGTGTTATTGTTCAAATTGAGCACGCATGTTTAATATGTTTTATTTTTATATCATTAATAAATACATGATTTGAATTAAAAATTATTTGAATTAAAAATCATTTCTAAATTGAGCATGCAAGAAAACTGTTGTAACTCAGTCATTAGACTATGATTAGATGCAATTAAATTCTTATTATAGTTTTAACTTAATTAAGATTCAATTTTTCGAACTTTAACTTGTTACAACTTCGTGTTTATAGATTTGACCATTTAAAACTTTAGTCACTAAGCCCCATGAAATATGTAATTCTATTTCCTAAAATACAAGTACTAATATTTTAAAATATTTTAAATGGTTAAACTATAAGGATTAAGTTATATCAAGTTAAAATTTAATAGTTGAGTTACACTTAAATTAAAATTATTTAGACGAAGTTACTAAGATAAATTTAAGGAATGACTTATAATTAAATCAAAACTAGAGATTAATTTTCCATTAAAATGTAATTTCAAAAACATTAGTTTTAACCAAAGTACCTTAGAGGTGAGAACTCAATTTACACAGTGTTCCAGACTAATAGTAAACTTGTATGAGTTTTCAAGACATTGTTGTGTTTTTTTCCTCCTAATACGTTTGAAATTGTACTCTGAATAGCTTGCAAGCAACAACAAAGAACCGGAGTAAGGACTCCTCATTCTCCCTATGAACTATGAATTCCACGTGTATGGTTCTGTCCACCACTCCCTAACTTTGTTTGCATTCATTTAATGTTTTTGCAAAAGTAAGCTTCATCTCTCTTCCATCAATCTCAACTAATGTTTACAAATTTGAGTTAGAGTAGAATAGTAAAAGTTAATTAAAGTAATGTATTTTAATGTTAAAGGTGTTGTATTCTAATACTGTCAGTTAACTATTATTATTTTAATATGATCGATTTAATCATAGGTTGAACTCGTTCTAATCCATTAACCATTGATTCACTGTCAATACATGTTCAATGTTCGGTCCGATTTTTTAAACCTTGCACATCATAATTAGTAGTAGCCCATCATTATCAATTTTCCACACATATGCGCATATGATTTGCGTTTCAAAGATTTTTGTGTATAGTGTTTTTAGCACAAAGGTCTTTGCCATTTTCTTCTCCATAATCTTTAATTACTTTAAAGTTAGTTAGTTCTATTCAAAATTGAGGCATCATGTCTCATTATAAATACACAATTAATAAAAGATCTGTAATGGAGGCCATTAGTTTTTCTTCTCCATCACGTCTCATTATGGCTCAGCTTCAAAAATAGTTATGTAGGAAGCGTTCTAATTGAGTAACAATGAATTAAAATTGCATCGCTTCCATAGAGGAAAAAGTGGAAATTAGGCCGAGCAGGGCGATCTAAAAGCACTTTTATGAGTTTAATTGAAAGGATTAATATAAATAATGTGTCATATATTGATCACTTATAAATAATATACCGTTTTCATGGGTTTCTGTACCTCACAATTTTGTACACGAGTCATTAGTATAAGGTACACTTTGGATATGTATCTCTAATTTATAATTTTTATTTTATTTTTACCTCTTATTGATTAAGCATTACCTTTTTCTATACATTTTCTCTCACTGTCTTTGTCTCATCCTTGTCTCATACACGGAAATATTCCATCCTTTTTCCGTTTATCTTCTTTCTATGATTTACCCTTTATAAATAAGAAAAAAAGGATACATTTAAAAATTATATTTCTTACATATTTAATGTCTACAATTAATTTTTACCTATTTCTCAGTTTACGCAATTTAGTCACTTTTAGCTTGTATAAAGAGGACCGAACGTAGCATTATGTTAATTATTTTGTTAATAATGACTTGTAATGATTATCATGATTGGCAGTTTACGATGATGGTGATTTTTTTATTTGACCAAAGGCAACTCTAATTTTGAACTACGGACTATAATCATCTTTGAACCTTAGAACTTATAATAACGGTAAGTGTTCAATGTATTAGATAATAATTCATTTCTCAGATTATCTTAGATATTATATCAGTCGATTTGAAGAACCATTGATTTTTAGGGCTAAAGAATTTGATTATGAATCACACCAATACATTTGTCCAAAATAAAAGCGCATCAATAAATACATCAGACAAATGCTCTTAAAATATTTTTTTTACATGTGACGGGGTGTGAATTTAGTACCATTGATTTTTAATCACTCAGATTAGGATGTAGACATACATTGAACATTCTGCAAAAGTGAAAGCATAACACAATTAACAAAATAAAGGACTCGTTATCATTATGAATATTTCGATCGGCTACCTTCTATGGAGAAACCTTCCCCATAAAATCCGCAGTCACATATACCTGCACCAAGTTTTCAAAGTCATATCAGATTGTCGGAATAAGAAAGCATAATGTATAATAAACGTTTTCATTCGATAGTAAACATATGAAGTGTAACTTATAATAATGTGAATGGCTTTGGTTCAATTTCAGTTAGTACGAGCATATCGAACAATAAAGTTTTGAATTGTAGAGTTTTAGATACAATGAAATTTTGAATGATGCAATTTTAGAAATTTTGTTAAAATTGACCCACACTTCCAATTGCCCCTGCTGACAATATTACCTCCCCCTTCCCTTTCAATTATGCTTGATGTGCAATTCCATTCTCGGCTTTGAATGTTACTCTGTAAGCTTAAGGGCTCCCATTTTCTTTGTTTGAAACTATACTTTTTGGTAGTCATCTTAATGATAAAACTATCAAATTACTGTTTAAATATTGGCTTAATAAGCATAATAATTGCAAGTCTATTTTAGTGATGTCCAAATGAAATATCATAATCTCAGTAGAAGTTTAAATGGAAACTTGGGCAATGAAGCTCCTAGAATGTAAACAAAGGGAATCAAAGAAAGTGGGATGGAGATGGTAAAGCTCAAAGATAAGTTTTACCATACTCTTATATGCTTAGTTCATATGTGATTATGTTTGAAACATGTTTACACACCTATATATGCGTTTTACATGTAATTCATGATAATGTTAAAATTGTCATTTTATGATAAAGTTAAGTTGCAAGCATATATTTACTACTGAGATTCTTTCAATCTCACCTCTAATAAATCACCGTGCTAGGTTATGAGTCTACAAAGGAAGAGCTATAGCCAAAAGGCAATGATAAGTGAATTTAGTGTTTAATTTTTATGGAATTTTTTTGCTATAAGTTCTAAAATGCATATAACAATTCCCATGAGTTATGTAAAATTAATTTGTATGTAATGATAAATGATAAGCGATTATATGCTAATTTTGACATGAAAACTATGATTTTAAGATACATAATCATGACTGTTCATATTAAGTTGTTTTTAGAGAATCTTCAATGTTTGATTCACTGATGCATAGTAAATGATCTTTGTTGGTGATGATAATTTTGATAGACAAAGAAAACACATAGGGCTTTCCAACAAGCCCTAAATCAAGTCAACTGGATGATTATAAAATGAGTTATGAATTTTTAAACTTAAGGAAATTAATGTTCTAAAAGAATATATAGCAAGTTTAGAGAATGAATTGACGGGATCAATTTGGTAAGTATCAAGCTAAAATGATATATATATATTTTATGCAGGAGACTTCAAGAGATTGAAAAAGTATCTTTGATCACTGTCATACAATATTTTCTATAATTGATTATGAATTTTTAAAGTTAGACCGTAAAACTTAAAATATCAAATGAATAGTAACCTAATGATGAAGATGCGAAATTTGATTTACGAGCTTTAATAAATGATTCACCTGAATCGCAGTGCTTCCAAATGCACAATAGTGCGCCAAAATGGAGGGTGTTAGACACACAAAATCTACTGAGGACAAGGAGATATAATTGATGGTCTCACCATTCATATTCATCATTTTAAATGTTTTGAATCACCCCACAAAATTTCAATTCAATTGGACAACATATCACCTTTTGGATCAAGATCACTGTAACTAGAGTACTGTAATAAATTAACGTACATAAATCGTTGTTAATGAAAATTTTAGACGACTTTGAGAACTCCAATGATTGATTAGTCATGACAAGGTAAGACTAGTATGTTTGGAACCTAGACAAAAAGTTTCTTCTAGTTCCTATAAAAAAGAATAAAAAGAAATGGCAGTATTAGCAAGGTTCAAAGGATCGTGCACTGAACCGATCGAGACAGTAGATTAAAGATTAATGGCTCAGATCGAGGTCAGATCAGGATCAAACCGATCATATTAAAATAATAACATTTAATTGATAATATTAATACACAACAATTCTAATAATTCTTAATTCCATAATCTTCATCTTAAAGGTAGATCTTTATTTTTCTGATAAGTAAAGATTGCCCAGGTAGTTTTGTTTTGCCAAAATTGAACTAAAACTTCCAATGATAAGGGAAAATAACTAAAAGTAGATTATATACTGCAGCAGAATCAGTAAAAGTAATAAAACTAGTCAACCATAACTAGCTAGGAGCAACCAAGACAAGTGAAATAGTTTAAATCTTTCAAATTAATCCCAATAGAACACTAACGAAAGATACTAGGCAAGGAAGCCCTGGGCTCTATACATTATTATGGATGGTGGCAATGAATGAAGATTGAGCTGAAAATAGGGGAGGAAACTGTGATTATCGGAAGAAACAAAGGAGCGACGAGGACAATTTATTTTCCTTTAAAAGCAAAATAGAGCCTCTCTGACATTTTTGCTGCCCTGCCAAAAACAAACTCATTTATGACTCAAATTGAATTGAGACGAGAGCCTTGGTGCGTTGTGGGAGGAGTGATTAGCGTCATGAAAGGATACAGACAAGAGAAACGTGGGTGGGCAAATAAGCACATGCTGATTTTTAGGCTTACATTAATATTTGCAAGCTTGATTAGGAAAATGCAATTATCACGAGCCCAGAAGGAGCAGAAGTTCATTCAAGGGCGGACCTGCGTTATATTGGATGGATTCAGCCGTACCCCTTAATTTCTAAAAAATTAGATATATATTAGTACTATGTGATTTATTTTGCATCCACACATTTGCTAATTTTGAATCCACTAAATTTTTGCTCAAATTCTTCTTAAAAGATATTAAGAATAAGTCCTATTTATTTTCTAAAAAATAGTTTGCACCCCTAAGTTAGGGTCATGAGTTTGCCACTGAGTTCACTGCTTTGTGTTGACAATAAATTCTTCAGCTCAGGGACAAGCAAACCAAATCAAGCTTGCACAGGCAAAACTAGACAAGCGGCAAACATACTTGAAGAATCCAAAGTTTCTGGGAAAAATCCAAAGTATCCGAGACAAAATCAGAGCAAAAGCAGCTAGGAAGGTTGAAGCTTGAATGAGGCAAGGAGGAGGAAGGAGGGCGGTCTGACTCAGATCTGATGCCCATGAGCGACGGCAACAGCAAAGGAGGGCGGATGAGTAGAGTGGTGAGGGGTTTGTGATAATTCATTATTTTATAAGGTGTAATTGTACTCAATATGAACCTTTAGAGACCTTATTTGAGCATAAAAATACCAATTAGAGGATAATTGTGTCAATAAAGGATCAAAGGAATTACTTGCCAACTTTGATATATTTTATCATTCCTTGAATCACTCTTTTGAATTTTCTAAGAAAAATGCGTATTATTTTTATATGTGAGTGCATCAGATTTTCTGTTGAAAATACAGGACATTGGCGAACTTGAGGCAGCAGAGGAAAGATACAAGATGTAACTAATTTGGTTGGAAATCCAAATGGGTAGCTGGCAACAGTTAAATGGAAACAGAATTAGCTAAGGGAAAACGAAGTGGGGCCCAGCTGGGATGCATACCTCATGGTTCCATTTTCGTCCTTTGCACCGGAAGTGAGGAAGCAAGAAAGGAACCAGTTGGTAATAACCAATGAGCACTCCAGCAGAAAAATACACACGTTTTGGACCAGGGGTTAATACGTGGCATCAAGCATTCCTGAGGGAGTCACGTGGCTTCTGACTTCAAGCTTCCAGTCGGGCTCCTGAATCCATTTTTCTAAGGAGCAATACCTCTCTCTCACTCCATCACCGCCCGCCACTTTCTCCTCGACGGCTGCTCGTCTTTCTCCGTCCATCTCTTTCCTTCCATTTTTATCACCACTTCTCTAGATTTCACTCACCTCTCTTCTCTGTCACCTTTTTCCACCAGATCCATACCCACACCACTTTGCTGCAGAGATTTCTGCAACTCCATCACTTCATCCGTCCATTTGTTTTCCAGAACACTCTGGAGCTCGAGGAAGGGAGCAGCTGGTAGTAGGGTACATGAGATCTACTGGTGTGAGAGGCGATCGTCTCCTCCCGTCAGATCCTCCTCACCATCGCTGATTTCTGCTGGTTCCAGCACATTAGCATCTCACAGATCCATCCAACAAAATGTTGATAGAGGGAAGAGCTGGGTGTTTGTACTGTTCCTCTTCATCTCATCACCACAGCTTCTCACCTTGGCCTCTTTCAGCACGTGACCTCGCGCAAGTCTATCGTCAGCTTTCACCTCCATCTCTTCATCTAGGTCACATGATGGCTAAGAACAACAGTACCTCTCTAGCTGCTGCCAGTGACCTCGTGATGTCCGGCTGAACCTCCATCCTCCCAGGAGTTATGGCCGAGCTTGAGCTTCATGTATACAGGGATGTTCTTAGTTTCTCATTCTACTCTTCAAATCTATTTGTTGACCTGTGATAACATGTCAAAATACTTAATATTGCAGAGTTGATTCCATTTCTCTTTATCAGTGGTTAGTACGTTGGGATTGTGTTCACTGATATTAGCTTCAGAGATTCGCTTCTTGAGTAAAACTAGCATCAATCAGTCTTTGTAATTGATTAATTGCTTTGCTTGATTGTTGTGAACAATATTTGAGTGGTATTGATAAATATTGCTTTTGGAAGTAGCTGATTCTTATTTCTGTGAACTCCTTTGTAATCGAGTCAACCGTGATAAGAAGAGATATTGAGAATGAACCAATAAGAATGGAAGGCAATGAGGGGCAGAGCTGTAACTCTTGGGAGGCGATTTAGATATTCATTCAATTTTTAGTCTCAAACTTACTGTGTTTCAGCTTTAATTGAGAAGGAAACAAAAATAAACAATTGTTTAGCTAATGACTTTAATTCATATCAGAGTAACTGGATCAAGTTCCCCTTGATTTTTTTGTGAAATAAATTGCTAATTAATTACTTAGAGACACTTAAGCTCCTTTGAGATCGACCTTAGGATTGTGCCACTAGCTACATAATCTTAAGTATTAAATTTGACTTCCAAACGACATGGATCAGTTTGGTTTGTGAAGGGCTGGGGTAGAGTGACAGATGAGGGGTGGGTACTGCAGTCTTGCCCGTGAAGTGCTGAGGGCCTTTTACTTTTTTTTCTTTTTTATAAAAAAGAGTATAACAGCATCTTATTACAAATGGATAATAAAATATAACTCATTCAACCCGTGTTTTTAGCGGGTTGACTAGGTTAAAGGTGATTTGATCCGAGTTAACCCGTTTACAGCTTCACTTTCAGCCCAAACCAAACCATGGATTGGTTCACTGGCGGATCTGGTCTAGTTTTTATTCCATGATTATTAGTAATTTTTATAATATCAACTTCAAGAAACTAAGAAAACTAAATATTGTTAGGCAAAGATCATTTTATTTTATTAAAAGTTAGAACCGAATAGTTAAAAAATTATATAGGAATTGAAATGGAGACCAATATAGAAAAAGGCCTTTACGTCTTGTTCTAACACTTATTTAGACTAACAGATGTGAGAGCCAGTCCTCTCACATGTATTTATAAAAAGAGAACGTGAGATCCCTTCTTCTGAAGTCAATTTTGCCTACAAACAGGAGTGAGAAATCCTACTTCTCCTCACTTGCTCTCCCTTGAATTTAATATTCTAAATTTCTACTCTATATCATTGAATCTCATTTAATTGTTTATTTAATTTAATTAGATAATTTGAAATGGTTTGATAGGGCATTTGAAGGGGGATGGCATATGAGAGAGGGAATGGTGTGGAAAAAGCTAATCTGACCAGGTTAAATAAAAATTTGACACCTTAAAAATACAAATAAAAAGTCATAAAAAATATTAAAAATACGAAGCCCTGAACTCAATATCACATATACTTAGCCTCCCTGATCTTTTTTCATATAACCCCCTTAACTTTATGGAGTTATATGAAGCTAAACTACTTAAACTCTTTAGATATGCATGCATAGATAAATAATGAACAAAGCTATTAATATAAGAGATATCAATATAAAAAGAAAAAAAGTTTAGGAAGGTTTATCGTAAAGTTTTAAAGGTTAGCGAAATTATTTACATATATGAAATACACCATGGTTTTTCTTTCTTTGTTTTTTTTTTGGAATAAAATGCTCCCAGTAATTCAGCTTGGTCCAAATGCTAGATAATCGGAATTTCCCCCATTTTCACTGATTCTTGAATGGTTACGCTACTGATTCATTTTATGTCTGAATTGGACTATGGAACCAATAATTAATTCTATGTTTGATTGGTTAAATCGGTCAGTTCCGATAAAACTGGAAATGATACAAGACTTTAAGAATGATTAAATAGAAGTTTTACAATTGAAGTTGCAATTAAATTTTGGTAGATTAATCGATTTTCATATTAAATAATGAAAAGCTAGAAGTACAAGACCATGTGAATTACATAACATTGATTTCTGTTTACTTGGATGGGGAACATACACTTAACATACAGCAAAATGAAAGTGATGCTGGATGGCAAAGGGGAAGAGAGAAAGAAGAGAGAGATTGAGAGGAGGAGTGAGGACGTCAAAATGGAGAGAGATCATATGAATAGAGGCAGAAGAGAACTCAGAGAAGGAGAAAACACGATATTCTTCAAATCATAAGACGTACAAAGTAAATAAGTTTATGTTCTATTAATAAGCATCGATTTAACCTTATAAATTACTGAAATAATATTTTAGAAATCTAAAATTAAATGAAAACACAATTAGTGATAAAAGATGAAAATCAATCAATATTATTGGTATATGAAACAAAGAATTCACACTGGAACTCTTAAAAACTCTCAAGCTTCTTATTTCATTTATGTGTCCATTACAACACAAATGTCATCTTGTTTATACTAGGGGAGAGCTAGACAGGGAATTAACACATTTTAAAGAGAGGCTACAACTGTTACAAGTAGTTATGGCTTCTTCCGTTGCATCATTGTTGCCTTATACTTCCATTCCAATTATTCCATTTCCCATCAGGAAGACAGAATGTTAAACAACAACTCAAGTCATCTCTTCACTGTCTTTCTCTTAAAATCTTCTGCCCCATATACCTGCATAGTGAGAAAAACAAAGTCATGTGAAAATTCAATGAATAAATTTTAGATGACATTCCTTAGCTATTAGCCACTTTTTCAATGATGAAAAATATTTTTGAAAAACCTAATTAGATCATGCTCGGCTATGACCAAAACAAGAAAGAAACTCATCCTAGGATGTTTGGATCAATTAAACTTCCTCCCAGATTTACAAGTCAATGAATGTAATTATTTAAAATGTACTATATACCTTCCGAGCATCATTAAAGTAGCTTGAGGATTGGTCCCAGGTGAGCTAACAAAGGTTGAACCATCAACAACTCTCAAAGAATCCACACCCATAACCTTATAATCACGATCCACAACCTTATCAACTCGACAACCTCCATGGTAATGCCATATTGTCATGACAGTTTCTCTACAAAACTGTTCCAAAGAGGAAGCAACACTGGCATGTTTGGACCTGAAGTTAAATGGTAGAATCAAGGCCAAGTCCATAAGGGTTGCAGTGGCACTTTATTATATCGGAACCTTGAGAATGCCTTGGAGTTTATCACATCTATAATGGTCATTGTGCCTTACAGATCTTGAGATCTTCTGCTTCCTTGAAGTAGTCGAATGTCACTGATGGGTTATCATTTGGATCAGTGGTAAGGAGCTCAAGATGACCTTTTGAGAGAGGTTGGACCTTTGCCATTAAGATTCCTTCTTTAAGAAAATTTAGACTGGCCAGAGATCCTAAAGTTTTCTTCAACATACTCACATTTTCTTGAGGTAAATGCATGAAGGGTTGGCCCATCTTCAAATATTAAACAAGTTAGTTTATCATTTCAAACATAATTCTAAGCAGAGCGATTTTATGCTAATTACATGTCAAGTTTACTTGTTATATTACGCTGAGATATTTCAAAATATATCAATACACTTAAAGATGCATGCATGCATGTGATATTCGTTTGCTTGGGTTTTGTATTCATGTCAACTTACGTTTTGACATAGATAAGGGGGAATTACACTGAGGTATAGGAAAAACAAATTATTACTATCAGATCCCACGAAATCTTTAAATTAATATGAAGTTATAAAGTATCTATACGTGATAAATTGAAATTTGAAAAGATAAGTTTACCTCAAATTATATCATTAGTGGCGCATTGACTTGTGAATAAGACTGTTTGGCTTGCTATTGGTGGCATCACGACTTGTCAATTGTGACGCCCTTATTATTAGTAGCACAGTCACATGTTTGTTGAAGTGCATTGTCATTTATGACATCATGACTTGTCTTGTTTTCACTTGTTATTAGTGACACATTAATTTTTATTAGTAGCAAATAAATTGTCATTAGTGGCACATTCATTTATCAACTAGCAAGTCAACGTAAACTAACCTTTTCATAATTTATTATCATTGGAATTTGAATGTAATTCCTCCTTAAAGATTGTTGTGGCATTGTCTATATGTTGATATCAAAGTTTATGTACATAGAATTGATATTATAAAATGAAAACAAAACTAAAAGAGATATTATGGATAATAGTGAGAAAAAATTGAGATAGTATAAATGAAGATTTTGGATTAACATCATTAGAAACAAAAGGCAAGATATCTAGATCAACCTAGTGAGGTGATGTAGTAATGCTAACCTGATTGAACAAGACGCTTTGAAGTGCTTGAACCCAAGGAATCTCCAAGCCTACACCATTTAGAGCTTCAACGTAGATACCAAACTTAGTGATGCCCACAATTTGGACAAGAGAGTCCCCAACAGGCACGGGAGATGCCACAACCATAGGATTCATTGGGTTGTCGACCATGTATTGGCCCACCATAGGCTGATCCAATACCAATTTGATGCCATGGGCCTTAAGATGTTGGGCAGGCCCAATACCACTCAGCATCAGGGTTTGTGGGCTTCCAAGTGCACCTGTTGACAATATTATCTCACCCTTCTCTTTCAAGTTTCAAGTATGCTTGGTGTGTGATTCCATTTTTGTCTTTGAATGTTACTCCGTAGGCTTGTGGCCTCCTACTTTTAGTGCCTGAAACTTCACATTTTTTATTGTCATGTTAATGATAAAACTACTCTCAAGTTACCTTTACTCTTGGCATTTGTTGATCAACTACTCCAGAGTTGCGACAATAAAAAAACACAGAACATTCAGAAAGGGGAAAGAGAAAGAAAAACATGATGGAGGAACAAGAAAACCGGGAGAGGGGCAATGGAAAAGAGAGGAGCAGTGGGCCAAGAAGTTGACGGAGACGTGATGTAAGTTACATTGAAAAGTAACTTCCACCGTTAATTCAAAGAGTGTGAGAAAATACAGCTTTTGAAAAGCTAGATGTGATAGTTGTTATCATGCATTGTTATATAAAAGATACTTGATGGTTTAAAAAGAATCTTCAAGCATAGTTTTCATTCTCTTTCAAAATACAATATGAAAACATTGTTAGTGTATTTAACTATCAAGTATCTGTAAAACATATTTAACGGTCAGTAGTATAACCGTTAAATATTAGTTTGTTTGCTTGAACTCTGTCTCTCTACATTTGATAGTACATACTCATCTATAGCAATCAAGCATTGAACATAATATATCACAGAATTTGTAGTAGTGTTTTCTTTTTCATTGGAAGATTGGTAGGAAACGATCAAGTAGGGAATGAAAGATGTCGCAGGAACCAAAATGAAATAACCTTAGTTGAGTTCTGAAAATCATGAGTATTAACAATAATATTTAAAATTTCATTTAAAATAATGCTTATTATTTTAAAAGAATTATAAATCTAATATTTTAAATCAAGAAAAGGGAAATAAAAGTCACAACGCATTATTATAACTTAGGGCAAAATTGACCATACATTTTTTTGGGGGTAATCAACACCCTAATTCACTCTAATAAATATACTCCCTTATATTCTTAAAATAATAATTATTTAAATAATTTAAGTAAATTAAAAATAATATAAATTGGCTAATTTATATCCATCTATATATTTTGAAAATTAATTTTTTTTTTAAAAAATAAATATGTTAAATAAAATGATTTGAAACTTTATATTTTAGACTAAGCTCAACTGCCTTTTATACAAGGTAGAGGTGATGGTATTAAAAACTTGGGCGGATGTAGTATGAATGGAGGGGCTTTCAAAACTCATAAATTGTAACTAAACATATTAAATTAAAGAATTAATTCTCTATCTTTGTATTATTTTTGGAAAGTCAATCCATAGCAAGCATGATTTATATAATATCAACAACAAATGTCATGTACTTTGCAATTTGAAATGTTTTGATATTCCTGTTCTCACCATTGGACGAGTTATAAACCGTTCAAACAACACATGATTATCATCATAAGACCGAAACAAGAACAAAGCACAAGTGGAACAATCATGATGATTACCTGAAATGTCCCAAAACAAAATCTTGTGCACAGTGGCATGAACGTAGACAGGAATGGAGTTGGGATTAGCGTAAGTTAACAAATCAGTAGCAGTATGCCTATTACCCTTATCATAAAAAATAGAGCCTCCAACCTTAGTCCCATTCAGATGATCTAAGGTGAAACCGTTATAAGGCAACCCCCCACTTCCTTCAACCCATCTCTCACGGCGGACTGCCACTGCCTCGCCGTCGGCCCGAACACCACCACCTTTTCCACCCACTCATACGACTCCTTCACTAGCCCCTTCTCCAAACCCGCTTCCCTCACAAACCTGGGCTCGGCTCTCGAGTAAAAGCCGGCATTTATTACCGACCCGCCTCCTAGCGCCCGAGGCCGAGCGTTGTGAACACCATCAGTGGATATGAACTGTTGGGTGAAGGAAAATGGGGTCGTGTCTATGAGGAAATTAAGTAAATTTTTTACGTTAATTTTGTCAGGATAGGTGTAGGTTGAGCGTCCTTGTTCAAGGACCAGGACATTGGCTCCTTGTGACAGTGTTGCTGCTAAGGGACACGCTTGTTCCTCCTCCTATCACTATGTAGTCATATTGTGATACTTCTGGTGCAGTTGTTGCTTCTTTGATGAACGTGAGATCTGGGTCTGCATGTATGTATTTACATAGAAAGGATCATATGTGTGTGTGTGTGTGTGTGTGGGTCAGAAATTCAATGGCCGCTAAAAATGCAAAACAACACACAAAATAAAACTCTGATATATTTTCATAAACGAGATGAAAGCATAACAGAAGCTCGTTTTGACATAATTCACTTGCTGAAACAAGAGGCTTCCAGCAAAAAATGGCCAAATGATCAGTTGCAGCAACCTCCAACCCAATCTTTGAGGATGATGTATGTTTTGTCTTGTCTAAAGGTTGAGGAAGCTAAGCAATTTATAATGCTCCTCCGACTTGTTATTGTAATAGCCAGAACTTTAGAGAATTGACGAAGTGTTACAAACATTATGTAGTTCTTATTTTATTAAGACCCGTAAATACGGTGTTCATCCTATTGTCGTACTGTCCAAGTTAAGCACGCATGTTTAATATGTTTTATTTTTATATTCTTAATAAATACATGATTTGAATTAAAAAGTATTTTCTAACTGACACCTTTTTAAGACAACTGAAATTATTACTGAAAAAATAAAAAATAAAAATTTTGAAAGATGAACTATATATCCAACTGGGACAAAATGTGGGCACGAGATTTGAGCACTTACTAGTTCTTCTTATTGTAAAAGACTAACAGCTTCCATTAAATCCAACCCTATTAATTTTAATGATTACATTTTTAAGAAAACTGATTTTTTTAACCAGCAACAAAACTGTTGTAAGTCAATCCTTAGAATTTGACTAGGTGCAGCTAAATTCTTATTAAAGTTTTGACTCAGTTGAGATTTGATTTTTTGAAGTTTAACTTGCTACAATTTAGAGCTTATAGGTTTAACCATTTAAAACTTTAGTCACTAAGTTTCATGAAGTATATAATTCTATTTTCTAAAATATAAACACTAATATTTTAAAATATTTTAAATGGTTAAACTATAAGGATTAAGTTGTATCAACTTAAAGTTTAAGAATTAAGTTAAACCTAAATTAAAATTATTGAAACCAAGTTACAAAGATAAATTAAAGGAATGAATTGCAATTAAGTCAAAACTAAAGATTAATTTTCCATAAAAATGTAATTTCAAATTAAAGACATTAGCTTGAACCAAAGTATATCAGAAAACTCAATTTACACACAGCGTTCCAGAGTCATAGTAAACCTGTATAACTTTTAAAGACAATGTGTTATTTTCCTCCTAATAGGTTACTCTTCTTGAAATTAAAGGAGTACCCCTTGGAAATTTTACTCAGAACAGCGTGCAAAGCAGCAATAAAGAAGTGGAGTAAGGACTCCTCATTCTCCCTAAGAACTATGGATCGGTAGGATGAATTCCACGTGTGTGATTTAATCCTAGGCTAACCCCGATCTGATCAGTTAACTCTTGATCCATTGTCTCGACCGTTTTAGTGTCTGGTTTGGTTTATTGAATCTTACACATCATAATTAGCAGCCCATCAATACCAACTTTCCACATATACACGCATATGATGTGTTTCTGAAAGATTTTTGTGTACATATAAAAGATGACTTGATGTTCCTGTGAATAGTGTTTTTAGCACAAAAGTCTTTGCTATTTTCTTCTCCATAATATTTAATTACTTTAAAATTAGTTTTTCTTTTCAAAGTTGAGTCATCACGTCTCATTATAAACACTCAATTAATAGCTAAAAGATCTGTAATTGCGGCCATAGAGGTTATATGGCTCAGCTTTAGAAATAGTTATGGGGTTGAAGCTTTCTAATTGAGTAATGATAACTCTTCAATTTTTAGTATAGTTGATATATTTTTTATATATTTAAAGATTCATCAATATCATTTTAAAAGATTTTTAGTTTAAAATAGTAAATCTATCAAGTGGTGTGTTCCTTTAGGAATTCATTATATCATAACAGATAATAATTTAAAGTTTTCAGGAATTTTTATTTTTGTTTCCTTTTATTTTTTAGGAAATGAAAGAGAGAGAAAATGCTGGAAATCAAGATTCATGAGAAAAAGAAAGATTAAAAAAATAAAGAAGAGAAGAGAAGGAGCTGGGGGTTTCACATGGATATATGTATATATCCACACATGCAAGCGAAGACACATCCAACGCACAGAGCCACGATTCAGAAAGGATAGGGAAGGGATCAGGATAGAAGGCGCACACCGCAAACGAGATCATTGAAGGGAGAAAATCGGCGGAGGGGAGTGCGTCGCTTGGGAAGAATTCTTCACGATCGTCAGATTCATTTTCTTTCTCCTTGCTTTTCTTTGTCCTTTTTTTAATATGAATATTATTATGAATTTAATTAAAGCCATGCGTGGCTAATTCATTTTAGATATAAAGTAGCTATAAACTGATATATGTTTGAACCATTCATTTATGTTTAATTTTTATTTTATTTATTTAGTTTAAATATTATTATTTGCTTAGTACCTGATCAAACATTAAGTATGAATGTAGGAAATTTAGATTATCCTTAAGAGAGTGATCTTAATTGGATCTTTAAACTAAGTAATGTGATATTCGAATTTATTCTAATTTTCCCTTAGGATAGGAATATATCTATAAGACTCATATAATCATATTAGAGTGAAATTGTTTTAATTAATGTATATGAATAGCTATTTAAGGAATAATAGTTTTGATTTGAGAGAGTGTTGTAGATGATCGAGAGACACTGCATATATTTATACTCCAGGTTAATTAGTTAAAATTTAAATATATTTATTTGGGTGATTACATGTTCTAAAACTTAAAGAAGGGATTCACAACTTTATGTTGCTTGTATCAATTAATATCTTCTAGCGCATTATAGTTACTCTTTTAGTTCATTTGAATTTATATTTTCATTATTCTTATTTTGATTTGCTTAAATTAAACAAAATTTCTAGTGCCTTTTTACGTATAAAATTGAGGCTCTGTGGGGTACCATATACTGTTTTCATGACATGTACACTTGCGGTGCATAAATAAATTTTGGTAGCATCAAGTAACAATAAAAAAGTGGAAATTAGGTTGAGTAGGGTAATCTAAAAGCACTTTTATGTGTTTAATTGAAAGGATTATTATAAGCCTCATGACTGTGATCATTGACCAAGTAAGCCTTCTCGTTCATATTCTTCAAGCTTTGTTATGCCTTTTAATTTTCTTTTTGCCTAGAAACTGACTGGGTAACGGAGTCTATGAATTCATATTTTTAACTATAATGTTGTAGATCATATCTGGACTTGCTTTATGCGATTATTTCGTAATAATGTGTTGAACTAATAAATGATGAATTCATTGATGATGAATTGATGAATTGTTTGAATTGATGATGAATTCATTCTCAAAATTTTATTTGAATACAATGTGTTGAACTGATGAGTGATGATGAATTGATGATAGGTTTGAATCTGTCAATTTGATAAGGAAAATATCACAAATTGTCCTGCTCTTAATTTTTATAGCCGTAATTTCACTATCAGAAGCTGGAGGTATTGGATATGATTTGAAACTTCTAGATATATGTTTGTTCTCATAATTGCAATTTTATATTGAGAACTAAAGACATGCATGACAATCCTAATATGCTAGATAATTGATTAGTATAATGCTAGATTAGTATTTCATGTTTGGATATCTTCATGTCAATGTTTGGATAGCATATTTGGATTATTTAAAGTGATCATGTTTACATTCTTATGTTTTGAACTTTGGATATTCATATTTCATGTTTGGATCAAGTTTGCTGACTTGTTGTAATGTACTTCCTACTATGCTAGATTAGTTGTATTTCATGTTTGGATCTGGTTTGTTGTAATGATAGATTAGTTTGGATTATTTAAAGAGACAAAAATACCCGTTTGGCCATGGGCACGGGGTGCCCCATACCCGTGTGACCCCTAACGGTCAGGGCACAGACTGATATATATCCACACATGCAAGCGAAGACACATCCAATGAACATTTAGAGACACGATTCATATATTAATTGGAAATTTAAACTAAGTAATGTGATATTAAAATTTATTTTAATTTACCTTTAGGATAGGAATATACCTATGGGACTCATATAATCATATTAGAGTGAAGTTGCTCTAATTAATTCCTCTTGAATATCTATTTAAGGAATAATAGTTTTGATTTAAGAGAGGGTTATACATGATCGGGAGACAATGCATCTTTTTATACTCTAGGTTAGCAAGTTAAAATTTAAATATATTTATTTAGGTAATTACATACTCTAAAATTTAAAGAGTGGATTAGCCACTCTAGGTTGCTTTTAGTTCATTTGAATTTATAAAGTAAATTTACAAAGTTATAAGCATTATGTCATAACCATAATCTTCTTGTTGTTTGCTTTGTAGTCCTTAAAATCGATGTGATAGTATGAATTGATCTGTTAAGATAATTCCATTTGTTCCTTCTTCCTGATTTCTGTCTGCCAGGTCTGGAACCTTGAGACATTGCAGTGTATACAGACTTTAATAGGGCATACATCAGTTGTGATGTCTGTTCTTTGCTGGGACCAGTTTCTTTTATCTGGTTCATTAGACAAATCAGTAAAGGTTGGCTCAACTTTCACATTACCTGCTGATTTTCTGTATACGTTTTAACTTTATGGATTTATTTTTTGTTGGCTTCATATGTTTTGGTTTGTGCAGATATGGGTAGCTGCAGACAGTGGAAACTTGGAAGTGACCTACACTCACATTGAGGAAGATGTATGTATGAGTTCATTTTTCTCTTGAAATTTAGACCCTACTTGTCTATATTTAAGTGTCTATGATACCTCATGGTCTTAAGAAAATTATTTTCTGTTTTCTATCCGATTTGCATTAGGGGGAAAATGACCACTTTATGGATTAAACTGTGGTGAACACATGTTGTCAATCTTGAGTTAAAAAATGAAGGACTCTTAAATTTTGATAATGGAAACAACCAATTTTGGCATGTATATCATGAGGAAATCAATTTCAAAGGCATTAAAAGGACTCTTAAATTTTGATAATGGAAACAACCAATTTTGGCATGTATATCATGCGGAAATCAATTTCAAAGGCATTAAAAGGACTCTTAAATTTTGATAATGGAAACAACCAATTTTGGCATGTATATCATGAGGAAATCAATTTCAAAGGCATTAAAAGGACTCTTAAATTTTGATAATGGAAACAACCAATTTTGGCATGTATATCATGCGGAAATCAATTTCAAAGGCATTAAAAGGACTCTTAAATTTTGATAATGGAAACAACCAATTTTGGCATGTATATCATGAGGAAATCAATTTCAAAGGCATTAAAAGGACTCTTAAATTTTGATAATGGAAACAACCAATTTTGGCATGTATATCATGCGGAAATCAATTTCAAAGGCATTAAAAGGACTCTTAAATTTTGATAATGGAAACAACCAATTTTGGCATGTATATCATGAGGAAATCAATTTCAAAGGCATTAAAAGGACTCTTAAATTTTGATAATGGAAACAACCAATTTTGGCATGTATATCATGCGGAAATCAATTTCAAAGGCATTAAAAGGACTCTTAAATTTTGATAATGGAAACAACCAATTTTGGCATGTATATCATGAGGAAATCAATTTCAAAGGCATTAAAAGGACTCTTAAATTTTGATAATGGAAACAACCAATTTTGGCATGTATATCATGCGGAAATCAATTTCAAAGGCATTAAGTATCTGAAATTATATTGTCTAGATTACTTAAATTGGTTTGATTCAGTATGTTGAAGAAAATATGATGAAGGCATTAAGGACCAATTGCAGCATCAGCATGATGAAGGAAGATTATCTTTAAAAAATGGGCTTTTTCTCATCTTACTATCTTGTTTTGATACGTCATGTGTTGGTGTAGTCTATAGTTACATGTGCATGATTTGTGGCTAGGTGGAATTATAGAGAGAATGGTGAATGTCATTATGATTTTTTTGTTTATCTTTATGATGAGGATTTTGGTATGATCTCTCTCAGGGCGTGCTTAAACTGGGTGGGATGCATGATTCACAAGGCAAGCCCATTTTGCTGTGCTCTTGGAACAATAACACTGTGCACCTCTATGACCTGCCATCGTAAGTGCCTGTCTTCAAAGTTTTATTATTTTGCTGTCCCCACTAGTTCAATTTGCATAATCTTCCATTAAACATGCATAGCCACAGCTGTCTTCTGCCAACCTCCGTGATACCCTTAAATCACTGTGAACTGATAAACATGTCAACTTGATAGGATTCAAACAGAAAAGTAGTATCTTAATGTTGAATAGTTATATCGGTAAGAAAAATATGCTTCTCCTGAGAGAAGAGAACCAAAACAAGATTCGATAGTCCACACACCATAGATGCAATGTTCCTGGCTTCCGAGAGGCCAATGTTCTATCGACTACTAAAATACCAAAAAATAATGCTCACAATCTCCAAAATAGCCTTTTCATGACTAACTACAGCAACCCTATTGCTACCCAAAAAGTAATGCTCAACCTTACCGCAATCCCCAAAATACAAAATCACTCTGCCTTCCCAACACTAGCGAATATTAAAATGCCAAAAGGCAGTGCTCACAATACCCGAAAGTCTTCTTATGGACTTTGACTACAGCAACCCTATAGCTACCCAACTGCAGTTTTTCTTTCTCTAAAATAGGAGTTCCCAAGTCAACATTCTTCCCAGCTGAAAGTGTTTTTCCCTTTGATTTCCTCTTGGAAGCTGGAGCAGCAGAAGTGATTTTATCACAACTTCATGATGATTTTCCATTGGTTAGATTGAACTTTTTCTGGATTGATCATTTTGTATGACCCATACCTTGTGCAGCTTCGCAGAGGCAAGATTTTTACAAAGCAAGAGGTTCGAGCTATCGACGTTGGTCCTAGTGGCTTGTTCTTCACTGGTGATGGAACAGGTCAAGTGAAAGTCTGGAATTCGTTGCAAGAGTCAGCTTCTTAACGTCCAATAAATGGCGGCTCTTAATCATGTGTTCCATTCATTGGTTCGCATGACTACTACTAAGTTTCATTTACACCTTCCTTTTGTCAGCATGAGCGAATTTAGAATGAGCAAAGAGGGTAGCGGTTGATATTGTGCAATTTGAGTTTGCATAGCAGGCTTAGGCATATATGGAAAACACGTGAGTTTTGGCAGTCGTAGCAAAGGTCCATGTTCTAATCTGTATCTTCTGAATAGGGTGGGTATTTCGTCTTGTTAAGGCTTGCCTTTATATATATATTTCTATTTTTCTGGTCACTTGGTAGTATTTGAGAGGATATGTTTTGGTCCTGTCCTTCGCACAAAGTTGGTTTCCCTTGGCGTGACTCTGAACTACAGGTAGACGCCACACTGAGTCTGTAACATCACATGAATGTTCCTATCTTTACTCAACAAGGCCCCTAGTCTATTGCTTTGAGAATGCCATGGGTTTTTTCCAAAAGCTTTTATGTTTGAGTGGTTTATTATTTTCATCCAATTTTCAATGATTCTTGCATGATGGTTAACAACAACCAGGTATTTTGGTGTGTTGGATCTCTTAACCCTTAATTTCTGTAAATTTGTTATTAATTGCTTATATACAGAGCCCAGTAATTATACCTTGCAATAGATGGCGTAAGGGGAACAGTCATTTGAGTCTGTGCCATTCCGAGAAGGCACCCTTTGCCACCTGCACAAGTAGCTCTAAACGCAGTGGTCATGGTTTTGTTGAAACCTGCACAATCAAAGCTCACATCCACCCTACTTCCCATAGTATTATGTATCTGTGCAACTTCTTCACTCACATCCTGCGAAGTTAGTGTTCATTTAAAGCTTGGCTTAGTTGGTGTTCGATGATAAAAGAATGACAAGCTACGATTGAACTGGATAGAAGAAGAGTGAAGTTGACTTTTCTCTTATGTCTATTTAAGTAAAAAAAAAGGAACCATACACACAATGTGAACAGCCAAGGGTTACTTCAATATGTGTCAAATGGACAAAGGATCAGGAAACAAAATTAGAATATGTTTGATGCATAGATTTGTGGGCTTTGAAGGCAAAAACATAACTAGGCTATTGAAGCCAATGAAAAGTTAGCCCGGGCCAGGACAGATGCAACTTTTACCCCACAGGGATTTTGGTTTCGAATCTCACTATCACTTGGTGGGTAATTTGTAAGTATCGTAGTAACCACTTGCTGAACTATAAGTTCCCAAAATATACCTTTAATCTTTGTCTGCCAAAAATATAATCATAACAAAGTAACAATTACAAGAAGCAGTAGCCTTATTCCATAGATGAGGTTGGCTGCATGGATTGCATAGCACCACTATATTCTATCAGCAACCAAATTTTTGGATAAATTGTCAACCAAAAGATTTCATTTAATAACTTTATTGAGTGTCTTCGGTCTTCCTTTACCTATGTTTAGAGGAATCCATGCTATTGGTTTACTCTCACAACCTTCAACGGCATTCTTTGTATGTCTAAACCATTTTAAATGATTTTCTACCATTTTCTCTTTAGTAGGTGCCATGCCCATTCTTCCTCTTCTATAATCATAATGAAGCAACAACTCCACAAATTCAGCTTTCTTTCTTCATTATGTTTCAAAATCTGCACTCCAAGCAGCACACATAAGCCATTAAATTACATGCATATCAGTTATGACAATTTGTACCTCAATTTTTTCTGAAACTTTAACAGTCTCATCTGCACCAAGAGATTTTGCTACGGATAAACGATGCTCATCCACATCCACAATGATGATCCCGGGTGCACCAAAAGCATGAGCTGAAAGCATTGTGACAAATCCAATTGGTCCTGCTCCCATGATCAACACATTGGTTTCCGGTCCAACATTAACCTGGCAACATGCATGAACACCGACGCTCAACGGTTCGCACATTGCTCCTTCCTTCAATCTCACATTGTCTGGAAATTTGAAACATAGGTTTGCAGGAGCGCTATCTGTCAAAAGAAAATGTGGAACTCAACATGGGTTTGGATTTTATTACATGATCTTCACATTTTCATTCAATCATAGTTGAGACTGCGACTATGATCCCTATTACACTAGTAAGGATAATACCACCTTCAATCCTAAATACACACGCTTCCTTTTATAGTGTAATTTACGCTACAATCGGGGCTTATATTCAAGACTAGAGGAAGTATGTAGTCTTTGAACTGCAGGAACCTGTAAGCAAATAAGCAGAAAGAAGAATGAATAACATCAGCAAAAATTGAAAATTAAGAATGAAGGTCTTCTCAGTTCTCATGTGTATTCCATTTCAAATCATTAATTTGTGTGTAGTATAAAACATTCTTTCTTCTTCGTTCCTATAACGTATTCTGATAGATGCCAAAAAGTCAAAGAGTGAAAGTTCTTCCATACATGCACTAAGTTATTGCCCAGTGTTATACACTTATACTCATCCTTAATCTTTGTATATATATGCACTCTCCCAAGAGTTTGAGGTTTTCGACCTCGCCTGAGCAATTCTTTTATTAGGAAACCGGTAACTTGGTCTTCAGAACAACAATATTGCATAATCACCTATCTTCCCCCTCTGTTTTCCTAAGGAAGTGATACTTAATTTTAATGTAATCTGCTCTACCATGAAATACTATCTCTAATGCTTTATCTTCTGCAATTCATACAAGAGCTAGTTGGGTCTTTGATTTGGTACAAAACTTAATATCCCAATCCAATTTATCTCTCATATTTATCATTTTTACCCAGATTAATTTATCTAACTTGTAATTTAATATATAATCTAATATTACACATGAGTATTTTACGGAGATCAAATCATATTTATTATAATTAACTAATTTACGTGATTTCCCTAATCTATCTACGTTGGTTAAGTTTCTCTTAGATTAAGAAAGAGAGGGAGTACAATATTTTCCCCAATGGTCATTTGCTGACTTGTGGTCACACAGTAGCACTGTTGCTTCCTTTGGTTCAAATTTATATCAACCTGGACATTCATTAACTAATGAATGCTTAATTCAAATCATGTTCAGTGTTTATGAACTCTTCTTTGGCTCTGGATTGAGCCACTTTATCCTGACTTTCTAGTGGTCCAGCACACATTCACTATCAGTAAGGTTCCTTCTTCTTTAGTAGGCCTTTGGAAAGTAGCATGAACATAGAGCGAAAACTGTTGGCACCGGTGGCTGCAAAACAACAATTCGTCAGTGCAAAATAATGATCCGAGTCGTGTATGGGAACATTGTCCTAAAGAGTTATCCCACCACAAGACGGCAACTCCCCAGGATTAAACGGATCTTTCTCGCCAGAGCAAGGGAGCAGAACAACAGAAAGATAAAGCAGAAGCTCAAAGAGTAAGGAGAAAGAGAGGAGAGGAAGCTCTGGAGTTGGCCGAGAGCTTGGTGCACTGAACTCTTTGGTTGAGCTCAGTATTTATAGGCGCTAGCAGCATGTGAACGTTGGTAACCTCTTTATCACAATTAAATCCTGACTAATGGCTGGGAGACAATGCCATTATGTGTGATAAATTTTAGAACGTTGGTAGCCATGAAGAAGCAAAACGGTTTGGACAAATTTGAATGTGGAGACAACAATTTATGTTCAATCAAGTCTGGAAGTGTTTTGAATAAAATGTGGCAAGCAAAAATCCAGGATGAGTAATTGATAGACTCCAACATTTTAGAATTCAAAGGTTCCCAGAGTTTTGGAACTGTTAAAATCCAAGCAAAACATTTTATAAAATTATTTTGTGAAATTTCTAAAATGAAAAACTTTAAGTGTCCAATGCCTATCTAATTTGCGTGCCTGGGGAATCGCCAGTTTTCAACTACATTACCCCATTTCTGCTTATTCTTGTGCGCGTGAGGCCTACCTCCTCTTTTAGCTCTTTTACAGGCCCAACATCACTCCTTGATATATATTCACTTAAGCCCTCATTGACTTGAGCAATGTGGGACTTAAGTTTTCCCTTTTAACACACAATTTTCCAACAAAAACTAACACAAATACACTCTTGAGCCTTATGGCTCTTAACATATCAAGCATCCTAGCTACAAGCCTACAACACTTAAGTAGAAGTTAGCATCAACTTTAGCAGCTTCATCATCTTAACACGGCTGTCTCTTTTGACTAGATGGTGTACCATTCTACCAGTATACTTCCTCTATGATGAAATACAGAGATGATGGGGGAGAGAAACAGAACATAAGGGTCTGTTTGGTTGAGGGGAGGGGAGGGAAAATGAGTGAAAGGAAAATTTTTTAAAGTTCGATTTTAAAAAAATGGAGTAGTGGGATTATTTTATTATTTTTTTGCAAGTGGCTAGAGTAAGTGGAACTATTTTATTCTATTCTTGGCATGTGAGATATTTTTAATTATTTTCATCAAATGGGAGGTTTCCTTGAAGGAAAAGAAACTTCAAAATATAAATATAGGCTATCTTGTATTTTGAAAGCATACTTTGATTAATGAAACATTTTACTATGATTTCACTATTCTCCATCCCCTCAAATTAATCATTTCTCCCATCCTTCCAGTCTTATCACCTCCCTTCATTTCTCTCTGCACAATCTCTTCTTGGGGCTGTTTGGTTTGAGGGATTTGGAGGGGAGGAAGAGGGAGAGGAAAATTTTTGCTAGTTGAATTTTAACAAAGATAAGGGGGTATAGAGAATAGCGCAACCATAGTAAAATATTTCATTCATCAAAGTATGCTTTCAAAATACAAAATGGCCACTATTTATAGGCTGAGGTTTCTTTTCTTTATCAGACTAATTCAAGGGTCCACCCTCTATTTATAACTACTAAACACAAATTTGATAAATAACTACTCATATTGCCCCCCTAATAGGCATATAATCATCAAAGCATGTCTCTCTAATTGCAACTGATGAGGAACACTGACATGAACATCAATTTTAAATGTAAAATATAATCATTCCTCAGATTTTGTGCAATGACCAAGATGTTTCAAACCTGATTAGCAAGAGAACCATGAACAAGTGGAGTAGCAAAGAACTTTATGTTAGGGCATCAGTTATAGTGGCCTTGCTTGCAGAGGTCACAATGAGAACAACTAATGCCAGGTTCAATTGCCACATGGTCACCAGGTACCACATTCTTCACTTCACTTCCAACTTCTTCTATGATCCCTGCACATTCATGACCAATCACCATGTTGGAATTATATGTGGGTGTGTGTTAAAAGGAAAAAGAAGTCCCGCATTGCTTGGAACAGTGAAAGCCTGGTTATGTAGAACCTATAAATACCATGCTCCACAATTGAGGAAGATGCACTAAATCCCTTGTTCTCTTTGTCATCTTCCTCCTCCTAGCTTCCTTCTTTCTCATCGTCTATCCCACCTTCCATCTCTCATATAAGTCAAAATGATAACCTGGGCAAAACCACCCACTCGGCTGTTAGTCCGAGTTACCACAGGTCACACCGATTTTGGTTGGCCCATGCTGGTTCATGTTTTCTCTTGTTCATGGTGTGACACCTCCTATTTTCCCCTATAATTACTCATTTGATCACTTATGAACCACTCTTGGCCCTTGGATAACTTAATTTGGCATTTTTAGTGAACTTGAAAATTGTTCTTTTTCTTAAAAAACGTTGTTACTGTTCACTGGCCCATTTTTTAGATTTCTGGCCTAACTTTGAAAAATCAGAATTAATTCTAGAAAATTCGAAACTGAGTGATTTCAATTTCTAAATTTTTATTATTAAGTGAAATATAGGGTAAAAATACTCATTGGTTCCAATTCTTGCCCATTTGATACAGTTTATTCAAAAACCGTGGCAATGTCCAAATGGTCACTGCCAGTTTTTCCAGATTTTACCTCAATCTTTGAAAAATCATATCTCTCAAAATACACATCCAAATTTCACAAAATTTATGTCATTTTAAAGATTTGGATGTCTAGTTTCTGACTGGAAAATTTCAGCCCATTTGGAGCTCGTTTTCTATTTTTAACTGTTACTTGAAACAGATTCATTTGTCAGGGCCTTTGGAACCCCTTTAGCTTTGAAAACCAATTTTCTTAAAAATTCACCAAAAGCTCTTTTTGGTTCATGATCTTAACTCTAACATGCATGATTAGTTTCTTATCCTTCTTTAGCCTTCTTAGCTCATGATCATGCATGCATCATCCCATATTCATATGTTCTTCATGTTGTAGTTAGATTACAACCATAACAACTTCAAAGAAAAATAGCATCTTGCATATTTACACAAAACAAGCAAGCATATGCATCATCATCTTCAAGGTTCAAGAACATTTTCCTTACCCTTG
>JANTPZ010104547.1:0-12412 GCA_025593235.1 Vachellia pachyceras
TGGTGATGTTTTACAAAATTGACCCTTATTTTTTTTATAAAAATGGGTAAAGCCTTGGCCCCCTCTCTGGCTTCAATGGTTGTTTATTGGGTCATCAAATATTTTTTTTCCGAATTTGGGGCCAAAGTGGTGATGGAAGTGGGATTTAATTGAATTACTATACCTTGGTTCCCCAAAAGGTTCGGTGACCATTGAAACCCCAAGTATATTATTCATATAATGCATACAAATATACAACACATATAATATATAACGTTTTACTCGATGACTATACTTGAAACGCAACTGATAACATTTTTAAAGGTATTTATCATTTCAATAAAAACATTTACTAATACAATTAACAAGTTTCATGTTATATCCGAAATTTTAGCTTAGAGGTTCAAGTATGAGCCTGAATGGTATATGCTACCTTTAAGAAGTTTCTTACTAGGCAAAATGATTTCCTGGAATTATGGAGTGGCGAGGAGGCAGGTGTTAGTGCAGGATAAGACCAAGAGGGGGTGAATTGGTGCCTTAAAAAAATTATTACAACTTAAAACATAAAAACAAGAATCATATCACGGAGAGATAAAAGGAAAGATGAACAAGAGAATTTATCCTGGTTCGGTCTTTCTGACCTACGTCCAGTCCTTAGAGCACCTCTGAGCTTTGAAATCCACTAACCACAGATAAATCAAAAATGACTACTAACCAAACATCTAGAATCCTCATTCAAAAATGACTAAGAAAGGAAGTTTCCATGTACTTACGAGATAGTAAAAAAATTTCATACTTTGCGACTAAAGAAGGCCAGAAACGGACGAACGCCATTTTTAAAGCAAATGGATAAATTTTGAAGAACTAACCACATTTCTTGAATCCTTATCCAAAAATGAGAACGAGAAGATGTTTCGATGCAATTTTGAGACATTCAAGAGCCTTCATTCTTATTATTAGTTAAAACAGGCCAGAAACAAACGTGGCTCCTTTTATTTTTTACACAAATGAATTTTCTAGAACTAAGCACAAATTTCTTGAATCCTCATGCAAGACTGAGTATGTGAGGAAGTTTCCATGCAATCCCGAGACAATGTAGAGTCTTCACACTTCCTTTTCGCTAGAACAGGCCAAAAACTCAAGGTGCCTCCTTCGTCATGCAAATGGTTGAACTTTCAAGAACTAACCATTTTCTTAAATCATCATACAAAAATGAGCAAGAAAAGAAGCTTCCTTGGAATTCCGAGACATTGAAGTGTCTTCATTCTTGATTTTTTAAAAAAATAGGCAGGCAAGAAATACACGGTGGCTCCTTTTTAACTCAACCGTTTCTTGCAATTCTGAGTCAGTGAAGAGTCTTCATTCTTCCTTTCGGCCAGACACTCAGCGTGGCTCCTTTTTCATGCAAATGGTTGAATTTTCAAGAACTAACCATTTTTCTTGAATCATCATGCAAAACCGAGCGAGAGAGGAAGTTTCCTTGCAATCCTAAGACAGCCAAGCATCTTCATTCTTCATTTCGACTGAAGCAGGCCAGAAACACACGGTGGCTACGTTTTGAAGTAAATGGACGAATTTTCAAGAACTAACCACATTTCTTAAATCCTCTTGCAGAACCGAGCGAGGGAGGAAGTTTTTGTGCAATTCAGAGAGCGTGAAGAGTCTTCAATCTTCATTTTGAGCAAAGCAGGCTCGAAACCCATGGTTCCTCATTTTTTTTAATCCAAACGGATGGATTTTGAAGAACTAACCACATTTCTTAAATCATCATGCAAAAAATGAGTAGGAGAGGAAGTTTCCATGCAATTCCGAGACAGCTAAGAGCCTTCATTCTTACTTTCAGAGAAAATATGCCTTCTAGAAACACAATGTGGCTCCCTTTTTACTCAGAATGGATTAATGTTCATGAACTAACCACGAATTTCTTGATTCCTCATGCAAAACTGAGCAAGTGAGGGCGTTTCCATGCAATCCCGAGACAGTGAAGAGTCATCGTTCTTCCTTTTGACTAGAACAGGCTAGAAACACACGGTGGCTCTTCTTTCGATGCTAATGGATCAATTTTCAATAACTAACAACATTTCTTGAATCCCCATGCAAAACTGAGCTAGAGAGGGGGTTTCCATGCAATTCTGAGGTAGCCGAGAGTCCTCATTCTTCCTCTTGACCGAAATAGGCTAGAAACACACAGTGGCTCTTTTTCGATGTAAACGGATAAATTTTCATGAACTAACCACATTGACTGAATACCCACGTAAAACTGAGCTAGAGAGGAAGTTTTCATGTAATCCTAAGACTGCCAAGAGTCTTCATTCTTCCTCTTAACAGAAACAGGCCAAAAACCGACGGTGGCTCCCTTTTGACTGTAATGGATGAATTTTCCAGAACTAACACAAATTTCTTGAATCCTCATGTAAAACTGAGCAAGTCAGGAAGTTTCCATGCAATCCCGAGACAACGAAGAGTCTTCACCCTTCCTTTTCGCCAGAACAGGCCAGAAACTCAAGGTGCCTCCTTTGTGATACAAATGGTTGAATTTTCAAGAACTAACCATTTTCTTGAATCATCATGCAAACCTGAGCAAGAAAAGAAGCTTTCTTGCAATTCCAAGACATTAAAGTGTCTTCTTTCTTGCTTTCAAACAGAACAGGTAGGCAGGAAACACACGGTGGCTCCTTTTTAACTCAAATGGATTAACTTTCATAAACTAACCGCATTTCTTGAATCCTTACGCAAAAATGAGCAAGGGAGGAAGTTTCCTGCAATTCTGAGTCAGTGAAGAGTCTTCATTCTTCCTTTCGGCAAGACACTCAGCGTGGCTCCTTTTTCATGCAAATGGTTGAATTTTCAAGAACTAACCGTTTTTCCTGAATCCTCATGCAAAACCAAGCGAGAGAGGAAGTTTCCTTGTAATCCTGAGATAGCCAAGCGTCTTCATTATTCATTTCGACCGAAGTAGGCCAGAAACACATTATAGCTACTTTTTGAAGCAAATGGATGAATTTTCAAGAACTAACCACATTTCTTGAATCCTCTAAGGAATGGTCGTGGGCTCTAATGGCAACCATTCCAGATGCCGAGCTACAGAAACATACTAGCATAGAGATTACTAGAATTCCTATACCTGTATTCCTTAGATGTTTGGAAAGGCTAGAGGCTCTTGTATATGACGTTTTGATAAAAATAGGCCAGAAACAAAAGGTGACTCCTTTTTTATGCAAATAGATTAATTTTCAATAACTAACCACATTTCTTGAATCCTCAGGTAAAACTGAGCAAGAGAGGAAGTTTCCATCCAATTTTAAGACAGTGAAGAGTCTTAATTCTTCCTTTTGACCAAAACAAGCCAGAAGCACACAGTGGCTCATTTTTTATGCAAATGGATGAATTTTGAAGAACTAACCACATTTCTTGCATCCTCATGCAAAATTGAGCAAGAGAGTAAGTTTCCATGCAATTCTAAGACATTGAAGAGTATTCATTCTTTCTTTTGACTAAAATATGCCAAAATTACAAGGTGGCTCCTTTTTTTTGAAGCAAATGGATGAATTTTCAAGAACTAACCACATTTCTTGAATCCTCATGCAAAACTAAGAAAGACAGGAAGTTTCCATGTAACTCTGAGACAGTGAAGAGTCTTCATTCTTCATTTTAACCAAAATAGGCTAGAGACATACAATGGCTCCTTTTCTGATGCAAATGGAAGAATTTCAAGAACTAACCACATTTCTTGAATCCTCATGCAAAACTTAGCGAGAGTAAGTTTCCAAGCAATTATGAGACAGTGAAGTGTCTTAACTTTCCTTTTGACCAAAATAGGCTAGAAATACACGGTGGCCCCTTTTAGACACAAATGGAAGAATTTTCAAGAACCAACCACATATCTTTAATCCTCATGTAAAATTGAGTAAGAGAGAAAGTTTTCATGAAATTCTGAGGCAATGAAGAGTCTTCATTATTCCTTTTGACCAAAAGAGGCCAAAAACACATAGTGGCTCATTTTTGACGTAAATGGATGAATTTTCATGAACTAACCCCATTCTTGGATCTTTATGCAAAACTGAGCAAGAGAGGAAGTTTCCATATAATTATGAGAAAGTGAAGAGTCTACATTCTTCCTTTTGACCAAAAAAGGCTAAAAACACACGGTGGCTCGGTTTTACGGAAATGGACAAATTTTCATGAACTAACCCCATTTCTTGAATCTTCATGCAAAACTAAGAAAGAGAGGAAGTTTTCATGCAATTCTGAGACATTGAAGAATCTTCTTCCTTTTGACCAAAAGAGGCCAGAAACAAACTGTGTTTCCTTTTTAACCTGAATGGATGAGTTTTGAAGAACTAACCACATTTCTTGAATCCTAATGCAAAACTGAGTAAGAGAGGAGATTTCCATGCAATTCTAAGACATTGAAGAGTCTTCATTCTTCCTTTTGACCAAAACAGGCCATTAGCTCTTGGAGCCATTCTGTACGGAGTCTTTAACATCGGGTTTGTTCTTTGTACTCCACTTCTCTCTGTGGAGGCAATCTGTAATATCCTAAATTGTGTAAATAAGATAAAACCCATAGATAAGGAAAGAAATTGATAAATTACAAAAGGATTTAAGACCCATAGATAAGGAAAAATATAAAGAAAAATACCTAGAGGAAAGAAAGATCATAGTTGACTAAGTCCTTAGTCTTGAGAATTTTAAGCAGAAATGATTAAAGGGAAAAATGGTCATTTGGCCTAAATAGTAAGGGTAATGTAATATCCACCCTTTTTTGTAAATTGGAATAGAGGCCAAATCGGCAGGTACGAGATAAGATAAGGCCCATAAATAAAGGTACATAAAGAGATGTTAATGGACCAAAGAGACCTTAGTAAATTTAGTCCTAAGGTTTTGAAATTACTAAGAATGTAAGCTAGGGACATAAATGTCATTGATTACAAAGACCAAGGGCAATATGATCATTGGATAAAAAGGGGGTCAAACCAGTAGTCAAAAGTTGATTTTGAGCCCACACAGAAAGAAAGTACGGAAAAAAATGATGCCGATGGGCTAAAAACCCCAAAGTCGGACCTGGCCCAAAGGATGAGATTTTCTAAGAACTCCGCAGTTAAGCTTGCTTACCTTGGAGTTGTAATATACACCCTTTCGCTATAAATTGAAACAGAGGCCAAAGTAATAGTTATGAGATACGATATGGCCCAGAAATAAAAGTACAGAAAGAGAAGATGTCAATGGACCAAAGAGACCCTAGTCAATTTAGCCAGGGACGTAAAAATAAAGTGAATTTTATAATATTTTATAAAATTATTGTCCAATATGCGATAAAGGCGATTTTCCAAAATGGAGGAAAAAGGACCCCGAAAATCCTAAAAATGAGATTTTCTTTAAAAATTAATTACGGACATTTCGAAAAGAAATTTGAGGAAAGGAAAAGGATTAGGGCATCAGTGAAAATTCTAGAAAATTTTAATGCCCTAAAACTCAATTAGCTGTCGAAAGTATGTTTTTGACAGGATAAAATACCATGTTAATTTTTGACAGGATAAAAATACCATGTCGAAAGTAATTTTCAAGGGTTTTCAAGATATTTTTGGATAAATATTTTGCCATATTTGTAAATGAAATATGGAGATTAAAAGAGGAATAAAATATCTCCAGAAAAGCAAAGAACGATTTACCGGAATAAAGTTACTTTTACCGGTAAAAGTTGTAACTGGATGAAGTAACCGAATGGCAATCGATTTGATTGGAGCAACCAAGTCTCTAACCAGATTCTTATCCTCAAGTACAAGCATTAATTGCTATTTTATGACAACCAATGAAAAGAGAGCAAATGTGTGGTGCGGTGGTGAATTACAAGCCATTAGATCAACTTTGTGTTTGATTTATTACATGTTGATGTTTGATTTGAGTTGGTTTGAGTTTGTTTATAATTTTCGGCATGGAACCCTATAAGGGGAGGTGCTGCATAAATTGTGACTGATTTTGGATGAATGATTTTGTGATAAATGATGGCTAGGAAATGGATTATGCAAGTAGATAGAAAGCAAAGTTGGAAAAATCCATTTTTTAAAATTTTCCAGATTTTGGTCCAGACCTGGTTTATGAAGAAATATGTAATTTTGATGCTTGCAATGGCTTTAGAAGGCCAAATTGTGTAGGGTAAAAGTGAGAAAGGGTTTTGGAAAGCATTAGAAACCATAAGAACAAGTTACAAAACTCTAAGGTGCTCTTAAAAGAGCAAGAGGGCTAAGTTACGCTTTTGTGAGTTTTATGCCTAGTTGATGGCTTGTAAATGATGGTCATAATTTTGAATGGTGTTTAGGACATTTAGGAACCGAAAAGCTCAATGAGAAAGGCCATCAAGAGAGGCTTAAACCTTCAAGAAAAGCTAAAGACACAAGGTATCAACCTTCTAACCTTAATCTGTGTTGCTTTGAAAATCTCTATGAAGTATGCATGACTTGTTGATGAAAATTTATGATTATTGAAAGTGTGAATATGTTCTTTTGTGTGCTATGGCCATATGCATTTAATTGTGACATATTGCACTTTTATGAATTCACACTTATGTTGAAAGTTGTCATGCAATTTTATGAAGTGTGTTAGGAAGTTTTGCTGCTGGGATTTCCATAAATCTCATTATTCCCGACTAACCATTTTAGGTACAAGCACAAGAAAGGGTAAGAGCAAAGTAAATGGTGATTATATTTGAGGCAATTATGTTCTTGCTTGTGGAAATTATGTGTATGTTTGAAGATTATATTTGAGGATTGTTGTAAACATATAACTCTAAACCTCTACATGAAAAATAGTGGAACACATGAGAAGGCATGCATGGTTATATCCAAAGAACCTAGACAATTTAGGCATGCAATAAGTAAAGTTTAATTATGGCAAGAGAGGTTTTACCATATTTTTTTAAAAAAAAGACAAGTTTCCAAGTAAGGGGTTCCAAGACCCTAGAATCTGACCATTTTTCAAGTAACAAGGAAATATAGCAAATGAACTCCATTTAAGCTGAAACTTTCCAGTTAAATACTACACGTCCTAAGCTTTAAAATGAGCTAAAGATTTCTGAATTTGGAAATGTATATTAAGAGTTATGATTTTTGAAAATTAAGAGAAGAATCTGGAAAACTGGAACTTTACCAAATGAACAGCGATTTTCACGGAATTAACTGTATCATTAGGCAAGTCTTGGAACCAGTGTGTATTTTTCCCCTGAAGATCACTTTATAAGCTTCAAATAGAAATTGGAACCACTCAATTTTATTTTTCTAGAATTAGTTATAATTTTTCAAAGTTGGGCCAGAAATATGGAAAATAACCAAGTGAACAGTAACTCCGTTTTGAAATTTTTATTTTCACTTCATTGGTTATTCTAAGTTATCTAAGGCCATAGAGTGGTTCAATAATGGAATAAAATGAAGCTTATAGGGGAAAATAAGGAGTGTTATAGGAGTAGCGTAAGGATGGGTGACCTACTGGAAAGGACCCAAAGGTCATTATACAAAAGACCAGAGGCGAAAAAGTCAAGGGCAAAATGGGAATTACGAAAAGTCAGATAGTGTAAGGGCATTTTGGTCATTAAGAGAAGTGTAAGGGCATTTTGGTCATTTGACAAAGTCAAAAATTCAACTATTGGCCAAAATATCAGAAAAATTCACATATGCGTAAAAGATAGAGTTTAGTCAATGATGAACTGAGATTTGACAGGATGTCAAAATGCGGCCTAGATCTCTGTTTAGAAAATTTTGACGGTAAATAGGCCAAAAATAATTATTTGAGGTGCCATGAGACCTCAATCAGTTGAGTTTAGGGCACAAATAAATAAAGTGAATTTTATAGTAATTAATAAAATTATTGCCCAATATACAATTAAGGCGAATTCCCAAAACGGAGGGGAAGAATGCTCGGAAATCCTGAAAATATAAGTTTATTCAAAAATTATTTTTAGACAACCCAGAGAGCAATTTGATGAAAGGAAAAGGGCTATATTATCAGTGAAAATTATAGAAATTTTTAATGCCCTAATGTTATTTGCCCGTCGGAAATACGTTTTTTAGGGATTTTCGACAGGATGAAATTACCCTGTTATTTTTGGACGAATTTCAAGGGTATTTTTGGAAAATATTTTTCCATATTAGTAAATTAATTATGGAGATTAAAAAAGGAATAAAATATCTCCAGAAAAGTAGAGATAAATTTATCGGAATAAAGTTACGTTTACTAACAATTGTAATCAGTAAAAGTAACCGAATGGCAATTGGTTTAGTTAGTGTAACCAAAGTTACAACCAGATTTTTACCCCAATGATGACACCTTTATGAGAGCCAATAGGAATTAAGCAAGTGTTGTAAAGGTGGTGAAATTCAAGCCCTTGGATTAAACTTACTTATTAAGTTTAAATCTCAACCATTCATGCAATTTCAAGGGAATTAATTAAAGAGACCAATTCCTCTTCCTCCTCCTTAATTTGCATGAAATTGTGGCTGCAAAAATGAGAGGATAAGACGCCATTCTTGCATGGAGAAGGAGAGAAAAGCTTCAAGAAAACTCAAGGTAAGAAGCTAAACCAACCAAACGTATACATTTTCTTAATCCTTGCAACCTCCTTTACCTTTTCCATGGATTAGTTTCTTGATTAAACCTCTCTTTTGGTAGATTGGAAGTTAGGGTTCTTGAGTTGAAAAATGAAAAAGAGATGGATTTAGAGGAAACCAAAGGTTGCAAAACACTCCTTGCATGATAAGGAGTATATTGATGTATATATTGTGATTGTTTGGTTGTTGTGTGAATTTTTGGGTTCTCAAACCCTAAGGGGAGATGCTGTCCAATTTTATACTTGATGAGGAAGAGTTTTTTTTGAGTTAGATAATGTATGAGAAGTGTTTTGGGATCAAGGAAATGCCATTATATGTGAAGAAAGGTTGAAAATCACAAGTGTGTGCTTGTGTTCTGTTTTTCAGTCAATGCTAGATGGTATGGAAGGAGTTGGATTTTGATTATTTTAATGTTTCCAATGGATTCAAAATAAGATTTTGTGCAGGTAAAAGTGAGCACAAGTTTTCGGAAGCATTAGAAATCATTAAGACAAGTTTCCAAGCTCTCTAGAATTCTTAAAAATAGCAAGGGGAAGTTAAATTGCGTTTTTGGTGATTCTTTTGGCTAATTTATGACTTGAGCTTGATGACCATGTTCTTGCGAAATGTTTAGGAAGTTTAAATACCAAAGAAATTGTTGGAAAAGATTAACAAGAGAGCTTCAAGTTTAAGGGGAATTAAGAGGACAAGATAGCAACACTCTTAACTTTGGCATCTACTTTTCATTGATTTATATATGTATTAATTGACATGTTTTTTGTGTGGTTATAGCCATTTAAATTATGAAACTTTACTTGTGTGAAAGCATGATGGTTGTTATGCAATGATTGTCTTGACTTGGAAACTTGATTCATTGTTCTTGTTACATGGCATACTTGATTTCATTAATAATCATGCAGGTAGATGTATTATTAGAGTGTTTGCTACTGGGATTTCCTTGAAATCTCACCCTCCCCAACTAACCATTTTAGGTACAAGCACAAGCAAGGGTAAGATCATGGTTTATGGTGATTGAAGATGACATGATATTATGAGCTTGCTTATAGAAATTATGAATTATGTTTGAAGTTATGTTGAGGATTGTTGTAGTTATGTAATTATAAACCTTTACTTGGTTAGTAAGTGGATATATGATAATGCATACATGAGTAAGGGCTTAAATTCTAATGTTAAGGAATTTATCATGCATTGCACGAGGATCAAACTTAACTAAAAAAAGGCTTTTGAAAAATGTTTAAAGAAAAGCTAAAGTCTAAAGTGAAGGGTTCTAAAACCCAAGAATCAGCCCTGTTTTTGGAATAGCGATGAAAAATAACAAACGAATTCCAAATGACTTGAAACTTTCGATTTAAATAATACACATCCTAAGCTTTAAATGAGCCAATGTTTGCTAAATTTGGATGTGTAGATCAAGATTTATGATTTTCCAAAGTTGAGTGATAAATCTGGAAAACTGGAAAGTTACCAAATGAACAGTGATTATCATGGAATAAACTTAGATGAAAGGCTAGATCACTTCATATGCTTCAAATAGAAATTTGAACCACTCAATTTCGATTTTTCTAGAATTAGTTATGATTTTTAAAAGTTAGGCCAGAAATCTGGAAATTGACTAGATGAACATTAAATCCATTTTGAAATTTTTATTTTCACTTCTTTGGTCAATTTAAGTTATCCAAGGCCCTAAAGTGGTTCAATAGGGATCTAATATGATGTTTATAGGGAAAATAAGGAGTGTTACAGGTAAAATGGTCATTTTGAATAAAAAGGCCTAGGATGCAAAATGTCATCAAATAATAAGGATATTTTGGTAATTTGGTTAAAGGTCACCAAAAAGTCAAAGTTGACCCAAAAGTCAGAGTCAACTAAGGGTAAGGTTGGAATTAAGAAAGAGTAGAAAAGTGATGGCATTTTGGTAATTAAGAGAGAAGTAAGAAAGGTAGTGTCATTTTCATAAATATGTGCAAAGTAAGAAAGAGAAAGGAATGCAAGTGCATTTCTGTAATTAAGGATTTTTATAGGACTGAAGACTGAGAAGTAATCATTTGAGTTTGCAGGAATCCTCAAACGCCAGAGACCTGAACTGAGAAAAGTTTAGTTGGGTCTTAAAGTATTTAATAAAATTATTACCGAAGTACGGGCAGTTTCGAAGTATGGAAAACAACAATGCCCGAAAGCCTCTTAAAAGGATTTTCTTAGAAAATTAATTACGGAAAATCCGGGAAGAATTTGAGGAACGGAAAAGGGCTTAAGTATCAGGGAAAAATATAGAAATTTTCCATGCCCTTAAGTCAAATTGGCCTTCGGAAGCACATTTTACGGTGTTCCATACAAATAGAGGAATCCTGATGAGTTACGAGGAAAACCCGAGATGCTTTGGGCTAAGGAATGATGCCACCTAGGCAAGAAGCCCTAGGGGATGGCACTTTACAGAAATGCGTGCCACCGGATCAAGCCAGTAGCCTAGCCAAGTCCTGGAGCCCAAGCTAGAGTAATGATGACAACTTTTTTACTCACCACATGAGCTTGACAAGTGGCATAATTCCCTCCATTCAAGACCAAAACATGGAGACCAATTTTTAATCCCATCCATCCATTATTTCAAGAGCATTTTAATAAGCCATTTTCTCCCTCTCTCCTCCCAAAACTGTGCTCTCCCTCTCTCCTTGGTCTGAATTTTTCTCTCTTCTCCCAAGCTCCCAAGACTATATTTTTGCTCTCACAAGGAAGAAGAAAGAGCACACACAAGGTAAAATCTCAAGCAACCTCCTTTCCTGTAACTTACAACCTTTTTCACCTTTCTAATGGTTTGATTTCTTGAATGAGTCTCTCTTTTTAAAGATAAGAGGCAAGAATTTCAAAAGGTGAAAATGGAAAATGAGTGGGTTTCAAATAAACAAAAGGTTGCAAGCTCTTCTTTAAAGTAGTAAAGAGTGTTGATGTTGGTTGTTGTTGTTGGGAGTTGTTGTTCAAATTTTGAAAAGCATAAGTTTATGGAAGGTGTTGTCCATGTGAGGTCTTGAAAAGGGAAAATGTGTTTGAGTATTTTGATGCTTGAATCATGATTTGGAAGCAAGAGTATGTTGGAAATTGTGCCCTAGGGCCAATCATTGTACTTCGCACATTATTTATTTTAATGTATTTTCTCCATTTAATTATCATAACTTGTGCATATTTATTATGATAATTGCATCCATGGGAAAATTATGAATATTATCCTAAATGTCCCTGGTCAGTTATCTATGTGGGAACAAAGATAAAGCAAGAACAGTATGACTTTGATAAGGTATGGAGATACAAGTAAAGTCATAGGCATTTGTAAGAGTGCAAGGTGCTGGACCAACCCGCTATGAGAAAGCTACATGGATCAAGTCATTAGCTTATCTCATATGTAATCACGTCACAATGCCCTTCGACCTGAGATCATCATGGATTCCTACATGAGAGTCGCTGAGCTTTGACCTAGTCAAAAGTCATCTTTAACCGGGTGATGATAAAGGCTATGATCGGGCTTAGTGTTTTTCATGTGGAGGAATGTGAGTGATCAAGATGGGATTTGTCCCTCAATTAGTTGAGAGATATTACTGGGCCCCTCGATGAGTGAGTCTGAGAAATGTATGGCCATGCTATAAAGGAAAGTGGTTTTCGTTTCTATAATCAAACTGCTCAAGGATCGAGAAAGTAATGGTCGGAAATAGGAGGATGACGTCATCCATGCCTCATCCTTGACCGAAGTATCACGTGACAAAAGGGACGTGATGTGGTTGCATAAAAGGTTGCGTCGTGTTAACGATCCCCGTATGATTTGGGTAGTCGTAATGTCTTGCTAGAGA
>JANTPZ010104548.1:0-10706 GCA_025593235.1 Vachellia pachyceras
TTGCCCGTTTTATTGTTGGAAACGGTTAAATTTTGACCCTTTTAACCTACCACAACCATATAATAGTTTATGTACTCTTAGTTTACCTTTAACCAAAGTAATGACGGATTTTCTCTATTTGATACACTATCACTTTTACAACAATAAGTACCTATCCATGTTCATACGGTAAACTAATACTAATTGATTGGTTGTATTTGTTTGAATCTAAAAGTTTATAACTAATCCATTGATCGTCATTTTATAAAATAACTTATGGAGATTAAAAGCGGGAACATAACTATATTAGATCCTTAATACAAGATATAGTTTATTTGTAGTACAATTTGTATTACATTGATATTATATTAAGAAACCAAAGTAGTATAATACATACAAGTATTTTTCAGAAAAGGAAGCAAAATCCAAAAGTGTGGGAATAAAAATTGGACGATGAATTGAAGAGAAGGACAAAATATTAAATCTTAACTTAAAACTTAAGATTAAAGATTATATATATGTCGTTCCACTTCATTATATATATATGTGTGTGTGTATATTATTTCATATACTGTTTCTTACATCAGACATTTGGACAACTGCAAAAAAAAAAAAAAACTGTTGGTATTTGAAGAAGGTATCTTGAACAAGGACTTACGTGATAACGCATGGATATAGATTAGAATATAGGACCATAAACAATAACGTTTGCGATAAGACAATCCTAATTAACAACTCAGTATATGTTTATACCAAAAGCAAATTGGTGTTTCAAGAAAGAAAGCCAACTACTTAATGAGGGGTCTCTCCATCGAGTTCCCTGTCCATTTAACCTCCATTTAAATCAAATAATTTTTTTTTTTAAATCTGGTGTATTATTTTATAAAAATAAGGTAATTAATGTAAAGTTTCAAAAAATTAATTAGTAAATATAAAATAGTCCAGTGTAGAGGGACTGTATTCTAATATATTTTTTTAGAGATGGCGGCTATTTGTTTAATTAATTTATTTTTCAGTATTTAATCAGTTTATATATATACATATATATTATACACTTTCTACAAATACAAGCGTATGAACCAATTAAAGATAAAAAATTATTACATGTTTGATTAATTCCATACATATAAATCACTTGTACTAATACATATATACACACATACATTTATAATACAATCAAATACATTGGTTGACTTTTTCCAGCTCTCTGTATGGTCAATTTGGACTTGTTTCCCAATGACAAGAGGCATTTTAATCGGGTTATATAATAAACTTGTTTGGCGTTCCGTTTGAAAAAGCTAAATGCTCGTTCAGTAATATTTTTCGTAAAACGGGATAATTTCCTCCACATATTTATCTCGAGATACGTAAAAGCATTTCTCCATTGCATTGCCAAATGAACCCGATAACTTTTGTGTACAATCGTGGCTCTCACTGGGAACGTTCAATAGCGCAGCTTCTACTTCTTTTTAATGCAAGTTACTACTGATTACTCATTCACATCCTTGAATATTATTAACTCTCAATGACTTCATATACCTAAGTTACGCAATCGTGAGTACAGGAAACTGGGGAGAGACTTGAATTCTGCGAAAGCTTCGATTTATCAATACTGATAATAAAATAAAGAAAATGATGCAAGTGTCTCAAATCAACTAAATATTCGGAGAAAATTACCGATAGACATAAACTTCCGAGGTAAAAATAGACTTTAATCCTATTCTTAATTATAACACCTACTTAATTTTTTTTTGGTAAAATACGTAATTAAAATTTAAATATAGTTCCATATTAGTTTGAATAGGGCACAAATTATAATTGATCTGGTCAAACATCCATTTATACGCGCCAAAAAAATTATTAAGTTATGCATTGATAAGTGGACGGCAAGTGAATATCACACAATATAATATAAATGTTATCCATCTATGACGTACATGTAAATAGACTTGAGTCATAAGAAATTAATCATGTGATAATTAACAGCCAAATAAATAATTATTGGCAAAGAATTGAAAAAATTAGTTAATTAAATTAATTTCATGGCTCAACTACATAACAATTTCCTAAACTTAGAACAATATGTAAATAATCTTCTTAACCTTTAAAACATACTCACAATTTTTCATGTCTAGCCACATAACTCCAAGCTATCAATTTTATACCCGTCTTAAACTTTATTTTTTTAGATAAAAGCTTGGGAGAGTTGGGGAAAAGTCCCCCTGTTGAAGAATTAATTATGAAATGAGGCATTCCACACATGTGCAACTTAGCTTTCATGTTATGTATAACTGAGCTTCCATATGTGCAACTGAGCAAGTACCGTTTTTCAATTAATTCCCCAATGAGGGATTTTCCTCTAATTTTCCCCAAAAGCTTTAAGTAATAATGAACGAAACTATAAAACATGTGATTATATATATATAAATATAAAAGTTTATAGAAGTTTAAGATGCAATTTTAGCAACAAAATTTTTGCCTGAAGCATATGATTGAATTACATTTTGAATGATGTAAAAGTAGACACATTATTTTTAAAACGGTACAATTTTATCAACTCTATTAAATTAGTTCAAACATTCATAAAGTTAGATGGTGAACAAATAGGTCTCACATAAGAAGAGATTGATGTTTGAGCGAATTTAACAGATTTACTAAAATTGCACCATTATTTTTAAAAGAGTGTGTATATTTTTTTGCACCTTTAAAAACTTAATTATACTACACCTTCGTGATGAAAAATTTCATTGCATAATTGCACACTAATCTTTTCTTTAAACCTAATGAATCAAATGTGGAGTAATTAAGAGCATTTCTGTAAGAAAATTGACATAATGTATTACATATTTTGGTTTTGGGGAGGAGAATTTTCTAAACGTTGCAATGAGAAAATGTAACAGAGGAAGTAAAGTAACAGAGTGAGATGAGGGAGGCCTGTCCAAGTCAATATTTATTGCGTCGCATATTAGAAGCCGACTCAAGTTCAACAAATTAAACTTTAGCCTTTGGAAGGATCACAGAGTAAACATGTCATGATATATTAGCCTGACCAGCACCATTAAATATATATGCCAAATAGCATGGGTCCCGACTCAAAAAGTAACGATGTTAGCGGTTTTGATATTTTTTCACTTATTTTAAAATTTTTTCATCTTAAAAAAGCATACGATAGACACATTTTTTTGTTAAAGTTCATTGCTATTTTTTCACTTTAACATTTATGTATTTTAGGGTTAAAGTGCATATTTAACAACGACGTGTTGCTAAAAGAGCGGATTGGACAAAAATATTTAAACATATCTTAAATACATATGAAGAATTGTAAATGTATCATAAATAACAACTTCGTTAAATTTGTAAAAACGTCCGTTATTTTATATATAGGTGGCAATATATGTGGATTTAAGCATTGCTTGTGACATTGTAAAAGGGTTAATATGTATATTTGACAACGAAATGTTACTAAAAAACATATTGGATAAAAATGTTTTGGAAGGTGTTTTTTTTTTTTGCAACGTTGATTTTGGTGTTAGAACTTGATCTTTTCTTTGATAGGGATTTCTTAATCTCAGTGGAGCTATAATCCAAGTGTATAAGACAATAATTAAGAACAAACCTATGGCATACCTCCTGATGCTAGCCTTCTTACCACATGCAAATACTTTGCTGCTTATATGGTTTGTCAAAACCCACAATTCTCGTGAGGTAGATTCATAAGAACAAACCTTATGCTTCTGACATAATGGTCGTTAGAGATTTTGTCTGTTGAGCTCATGCTGAAGAAGTTATCAAAAGCCCATAACCTGTTGCTAAATAGAAGATAATCATTTATGAAGACAAATGAGATTTAAGTCAGTTGAACATGAATTAGGAAAGATTTCAAATAAATTCAAAGCTTCTAACAACCTGAGACACCTCCCAAAATATTTTTGTTCAATATGTTCTTTCAGTAATACTTCTTTGTCAAATATGCACCTTAACCCCTTCTCCAACTGCCACGTTAGCAATTGACTAAATCCACATTTGTTACCACCTATGTATAAACTGGCGAACGTTTTTATGAATTGACTAACTTTTTTATATGTTTTTTTATATGGGGTTTTAATGTGTATTTAAGATACGTTTAAAACATTTTTATCTAATCCACTTTTTACAGCAATACATCATTGTTAAATATACACCTTAACTCTTAGAAGATAAGATCACAGTGCATAAATGTCATAATAAGTAAATATAATTTGACCACCACCATTAAATATATATGCAAAAATAGCATTGGTCTTGATTCAAAAAGTAACGATATTAAGTTATGTTTAACGATTTTGACATTTTCACACTCATTTTAGGATTTTTTATCTTCAAAAGCATATGATGTTTGATGTACTTTTGGTTAAAGTTCATTGCTATTTTTTCACTTTAACCATTTATATATTTTAGAGTATTTGAGAAAAAACTGAAGATTCAAATACAGTAGTACATTCATAATAGAAAAATATATTTTAAAATATTTCTATAAATACTCAATAATGAGGGAAATAATTATAAATGAAAGAAAGAAAATATTTTAAAATAGTTTTCCTTTAGAGAAAGCTTACTAAAAAAATTTTTCTAAAAAAAGTTGCCTTTTCCTAGAAATCTATTGACTTGGCTTCTTTAGAAAGATCCATTGGTAACAAACTACAATTTTTGTTAATAAGATTAAAACTTTTGATCGTTCTATAAGAAGCAATTTTGTTTGTAATATTATCGGATCCTAAAATCTAAAACATTGTCACTTCAATTTAAATTTTGCTTTACTATATTGTGAGAGGCTGACTCCTTTTATTATTAAACATAAATATGATTATATTAATAGCACAAGGTACATAGTATAGTAGGGGTAAGGAAATTAAGTAACTATGAATTGTTATAATTTTTGGATGATAATCGTAAAAAATTGAAAAATAGAAGTACAGAATTAAGACCAACTAGGTACGTTTTTATTACTAATTATAAACATAATTTTGATATAAATATTTATATATTGGAAAGAACATGTTTAAAAATATAATTTGGCTAAGGAAAGTGAACCTTATTGGCATTTTTAGCTAAGAAGATCCATTGCATTTATGTATATAAATCTCAATATAACATAAAATCGGAAGGACATATTGAATACATTAACTTTTATTGGCATTTTTAGCTAAGAAGATCCATTGCATTTATGTATATAAATCTCAATATAACATAAAATCGGAAGGACATATTGAATACATTAACTTTTATCATTATTATCGTTAATGACACATGAACATGAATCATTCTTTTAATATCATAATAGTTAGTTGATAGTTGAATTTTGCTTTAAATACTAGTAGATGACATCATCCACTTTATCGTCCAATTCAATTTTTCTCTCTCGAAGTATTCATATTGACAATCAAGATGGGTTACACACATCAATAGTCATAATGGATTTCGCTCGTATTGATTACACACATGAAATGACTTCCATTCAAGGTACAATTAACTTTCACTGGAGATAATATTTGACAATCAGAATGAAATTTATTTTGTGAAGAACATGTATAAAATATAATTGGGCTAAGGAGAGTTGACCTTATTGCCATTTTTAGCTAAGAAGATCCATTGCATTTATATATAAAAATCAGACATATTGAATACATTAACTATTATCATCGATGACACATGCATGAACACTGAATCATTCTTTTCCTTTTTTTCAATCAAGGAATCATTCTTATTTGAACGCCATGCAAAGTACCAGAGATAATATATGACATTGAGAAATTGCAAATTAAGGGATTATATCCAACTATAAATAAGACATGCCAGTGACTCGACCTTAAGCAAATCAAATCACCAAAATATACTCTTCTCTTCTTCCTCAGTTACTTTGAAAAGATAAAGAAAAAATGGTGATGAACATGAACATCCCTATAATCGATCTGCAGAAATTTCCAGATGAGGAAGAGTACAAGAAGCTAAGAGAGGCATGTGAGGGATGGGGAAGTTTCAGAGTGATGAACCACAGTGTACCACTGAAGTTAATGGAGGAGATGAAGAAGGTGGCAAAATCTCTGTTAGATCTTCCAATTGAGATCAAGAAACGCAACGTTCATGTTACGAAGGGAAGTGGCTATACTGCAATTCCTTTGAATCCTATCTATGAAAATTTGGGTTTCCATGATGTGGCATCCTCTTTTGCTCTCAATAATTTTTTCTCTCAGCTTGATGCCTCCACTCATCAGAGGTCAGTGTGTATATCCTCATGTATCATGTTGATCAATAATAATCATACCATTCTATGTAAAATATAATTATTCACTAAGTTTTTTTTACATGTTTTTCAAAATAATCTCATTTTAATTGAAAAATAGAAGGAGAAACATATAAGGATAATTGAAATATGATTCCAAAATTGTTTCTCAAAATAGCTTAATTTCTATAAAGTAGGATTGCTCTAGAATTAATGACCTAATTGGAACAGTTTGAGTGTTTATCGAGTGTGATGACTGAAAAGTAGCCAAACTGATCGGATCTAGATTGTCCATATCTAAAAGCTTTAACGGTTAATTTTTAAATAAAAATTTATTTTTATTAAAATGATAGATAATATATTATCTTTATTTTAGATTCATACCCATTAAAACAATTATTTTTTAAAAAATAAAAAAATTGAAATCTGGACGGTCTGGATGATTAGGTCCTTCCAGATATAATGATTTGGGTGCTCATCATCCCAAAGAACTTTACAATCACAAAAGTATAAAATAATTTATTTTTTCGAGGGTTTTATTTACTAATTTCTTTATATATTTACCTAGAGTAACTTCTGTACTCTAGCAGGTGCATAGTACGGGTGAAAGATGCTTAAGCAAAGTATATTTTGAAATATACATAAAGTCAAAATACGGTGCAAATTATTTTAATCTTATGTATTAAGATAACTTTGTGGCCTTTTAATTAACACTTTTGTTAGTCAATGCTACAAAAAAAAATTCAGGGAAGTTGAAGAAGAGTTTTGTGATGGTGGATTATGGCAGGGAAATTATAAAGGCATATGTCGAAGCAATTCATGAATTAGCAGCAGACATAGGAGTGAAGTTAAAGGAGTGTGCATCATCCTCATCGTCATTAGAAGCCATGGATGATTTCAAAGAGTGGAGATGCCAATTTAAGGTCAACAAATTAAACTTCAACCCTCAAACTGTAGGGCTCCCAGGAGTCAATGAGCACACTGATCCTGGGTTCGTCACCGTTGTTCAGGAAGATGAACTTGTTGGTGGTCTTGAAATCATGAACCCTTCCTCTGATTCCTTTGTTGAAGCCCCTCCCATATTTGGCACCTTCGTTATCAATCTTGGCGACGTTGCTCATGTAAGACTATCACATTTTTCCCCAAGGGTAAAGGTGCAGTTGTAGTAGCTTAATTTTTTCACCATGATAGTCTAGTACAATTAAGTTTTGGAGTGTATAGAAATAGATACAATATTTTTAAAATGGTGCAATTTTAACAACTTTGTTAAATTGATCCAAATGTCTGTTATAAGCTGAGATGGAGAGCAAGTGAGCGTTACATAAAAAAGAGAAGACATTTAAAAGAGTTGCTAAAATTAAACCATTTTTGAAAGATTAAGTATGATTTTACATCCTACAAAACATAAATGTGTCATAGGCGGAAATTTTTTTTGCTAAAATTACATGTTAGCCTTTTTTTAATTACATGCTTCTCTCTCCCTCTCCCTCTCCCATACTCAAACGGTCTGAGGTTACTTGTGGAATCAAACCCACAACCTTCAACTCACAGATGAGCTTTGGTGTTATTAGGCTATATAAAACAGTTATAATAATGACATGCTTTCTCTATATATGTAGCAGTAGATTTGATTAGAAAATGATTATTTGGTTTGTTGTGAATGGATGATATATATGTAGGCATGGAGCAATGGAAGGTTTCGGACTTCCAGACATCGCGTGATGTGCAAAGAAGGAAGGACCAGAATTAGCATAGTGACGAGTATCTTTGGGCCAAGGGATAGAGATGTTGAAGCTGCAAAAGAGTTTGTGGACTGTGACCATCCACGTCTGTTCATGCCCTTCTATTTTGAAGATTACATGGAGACTCGTTGGTCTACAGATCTCAGAGCTGGTCAAGCGCTAGACCTCCTGCGCTTTTGCCCCTCAACTACTCATCAAGATTAGAGCCAATCATATATGTGGGTGTGTATGACATGAAATGTATTATTTCATGAAAATATGTCAGTTTCTCTCAGTCATGTGTCTGTCTTGATGTACTTCATGATGATGAACTCAGACAAAGATAGGGTAATAGAAGGAGTGAAGTTAGATTCACACCTCCTATACGTACATCTTTTTAGCTCTCTCTAACTTCTACAATAAGAGTTCATCAAATAAAATGCAAACTTGCTTTATAATTTTTTATGTTTTTACTTTTATTAGTCTTCTTCATTCCCATAATGTAGTCGTAATTCATGAAAATCTTGTATAGTTAAATGAACTGCAAATAGCAAGTTATTGATTGAAATGCTAAATGATTTTACTAGTATTTTTATAAGTTGGGTAAATTATTTTGATAAAAAAGGATAAATCTAGTTATTTTAAAGTAATTCATTTAATTGCTTTAACCCTTTTAAATTAGTTAAATGGGTTTTATATTAAGGACTTTAAAAAAAATAACTAGTCTTGATGTCGTTAACGACAATAGCTAATGCACAATATATGTGTGATTGAATGATATACACACATACAGTGGTAAAATTTTTGATAGAAGCAATGAATATTTCTAGGGGCCCGTTTGGTTTGATGGAATTTGAAGGCATGGATATGGAAATGGAATTGATTTCCATATCGATGCATGTTTGGTATGATGGAATTGGCTTCCACATGGAAGCCAATTCCATCAAACTCATGGATTTCCAATTCCACATGAAAAGTTACATGGAAGCCAATTCCATCATACTCATGGATTTCCAATTCCACATGAAAAGTTTGGATTTCCAATTCCATGTTGGTAATTCCATCTAAAATTTTTTCTAATTTTTTTTTAATTTGATTTAGGTAGTTTTAAAAGTTAAAAAAAAGATTTTTTAATTTAGAAGAGCTTTTAGGTCTTTTCATCTAAAAATCATACCTCATTTTCATGACATACCAAACATACTTTTAAACCTCATTTCCATTTCCATTTCTATATCCATCAAAATGAATTCTGCGTACCAAACGAGGTATAGAGGTTTTGCCCACAAAATAATCTTTCCTAGATGCGAGTTGATGGCCTCTTGGAAAAGGTCCAGCCAACAAAATGTTAACCAAATTCTGACAAAAAAAAAATGTTTGAACAAATTTTAGTATTTGTACCACTGCAAAAATTAAAATAGCTATACCAAAAGTTAGAGAGCCATGATATTTTTCACGGCTTATTATGGGAAGTAATGCTAATTATTTTGTCAAGTGTGTGGCAATATAAATTATGGTTTGACAGTTGGTGGAAAAAAAGTTGTATATAGATTATGATCTGTATTCCGTAAGAAGACTGGTAGTAAAAGATCCAGCCAACTTTAATTGCAATTCAATTATATATAGAATGAATAGTAATTACTGTATTATAAAGTATCTATTGTTGGGAATTCAAATTTGACTTCTATGTAATCTTTGGAAAAAGTGGATGAATCGAAATATAAGTACTACACCAAAATTAGGTGCAAAGAACCAACTGCACTGAACTAGTAGATACATTAGAAATACAAGACAAAAACAACAATCATTGGACCCAAAAATTAAAGGCCCAAATTTGCATTCTATATGCACCCACGCCAGGTTGGGTTTAATGAAAGGAATTATCTTTTACAACATAACAAATTAAAATTTGAAATTTTGTAAAAGATACATTCACATTTGGTACTCAGCCATATGTTGAATATGAGTAATGTCTCCTGTAAGAGGATAAGCTCTAAGCTGTGAAAAGAAAAAAAAATGTAAGTTTGCATTTTATTGATAAAGAGCCATGTTTTTTCATGGTTTATTGTTGAACGTATAATAATTATATTATCAATTGTTCAGCAGTATAAATTATGGTCGAAGAGGTAAGTGCCAATCAATTGATTTTTTTAGGAGATTAATGAGTTAAATACATTTATTTAAAGTATTTATATTTATCATTTTTCTTCAAACTAACTTTATTGGCCTATGAATTGATATATCATCTAATAGTAGTAATACATAAATAAATGCTACATTTAGTTCTTAATACACGAACAAGTTAACTTTTTTAAGGGAGATTAAGAAAGTTAAATACATTATTTTAAAGTCAACTGGATCTTATATTAAAGATTGGAAGTGGTATGATTTGTTCTCCACTTTTACAATGTTTTCTTAATACAAATTGCAATTTGTGGAGTGACGCATAGAGCCTCAAGAAAGACATGTCATAAGATGAAAATTCAACAATATAGAAGCATGCATGTAGTAATGTAATTGACAACAATTTAGACATGGATTGAAGGAGTAGGCTGATTCACATATCAAATTAACTACTTATATCCAAGCAAATTGGTTGACTTTGCCGGTTCATTCTTTGTTGCCATCAATTTCGACTTGCTTCTGAAGACTAAAAGCATTTTTGATTTGATTTAGCTCCCATAGTACACCAATAATGTTCATCCTTTCTTTTGAAGATTGTAATGAACAAGCGAGTCCAATTTCAAATA
>JANTPZ010104550.1:0-11627 GCA_025593235.1 Vachellia pachyceras
CAAAGGACCCTGCAGTAGGAATTGTTCCACATAAATCATTGTCGGAAACATCCCTGAAGACAAAATTTAGAGTGCTTTTAGACTGTTTCTATAAGCATTACTTCAGAGTACCATCATAGAAATGCACCATAAAGAAAACAAAGACTTACAATACTTTAAGGCTTTTAACTTCAGCAAGTTGCCTAGGGATTGGACCAGTTAACCGATTGTCATTCAGCCGCCTGCAAAGAAAATATTGACTTCTTGAGAGCAATGAAAGTAATACAACTATTGAGAACAAGGAATTTTCCAACAACAAAAGGCAAAACCAAAAACAAAGACTTAAGATATGAAAAAGCCCCCAATCCTTTAGCAAGTCCATTAATTATAGTCTCCTAATCAATCAGACAGTTTACACATGGTTTTTTATTTATTTAAGGAAGAAAAAGAAAAAGAAAAGTTCAGCAGCCAAAAGTTCCAGCTTATTATGAGACTTCCAAACACTTCTACTTCTTTATCTTAGTTATCTTACTCATTTGAGTTAGCAAACATGAGAAGGTTGAATAAACTTCATTTTCTCTGGAAGCTAAAAGATAAGGGATTCCGTTCAGTACAAAAGAAAGAGTAATTAGTTGCTACAAGATAACAGCCCCAATAGTATAGTAGTTGAATTAAGAGTAGTATCAAGGAATACTTTTGATTAGAGCAAGTTTTGGTCCATCAGATAGCTCCACAGAGTTGTATATTAGTAATGAATTATTGTCTTATCCTTGAACAGGACTTTTTGGTTAACAATATATCCAAATATTTGGTTGTTGATAAAGCATGAAGGCATCGTGCAATTCATATAGCCACCCCACCTAGGGGAACAAGACTTTTTGTTGTTGTTGATATCGTTGCATGTATATCAAATATATCTTTAGATTTCCTCTTCATAATTGAAGTCTACATATATTACAAGTTTTTAGTGCTTGGAATCTTGTGAATAAGCCAAGTTCTCTGATCTCTCCACTTCTTGTTTAGATTTTAACCATGCCACTCATGCAACACTGAGTACAGTAATACATTAAATTCCAACCCACACAAATGAACCTTAAATTTGCTTTCTGTTTGCATAAGCCAGGGTATGTGAATTTTTGAGTCAATTCATTAATTGTGAGCCACAACTTAACAAAAGGAATCCTAGTTATATTCTGCACAGATGACTCCTTAAAAGTTTAACATTAAATCAACATACCAGACTACAATTCTGCAAGATGAACCTAGCAATACAACTATAGAACACCGAAGTCCATGTCATGATTCTGAAAGATGAACCTTCCAATACAACTTTATTGTACTCCATCATAGCTTTTTACTACTCCATCATAGCTTTTACTTTAGCGCAATAATTTTTTCACTCTGTCCCATCCATGTCACCTATTCTATCTAATAATTCTTCCAAGAACAATGATGGAGTTAATCATACTTACAGAAAGATGAGATTCTTGAGCTTCCCCAATGAAGGAGGAATGTTTCCTGATATGTTGTTGTTATACAAGTCCAAGCTAATAAGGTTCTTCAGGTTCCCAAGCTCTGGAGGAATTTTTCCTTGAATACGGTTTTTATAAAGCTCACTACATCAGTATGAGTAGAGCATTTTGGAGTCAATGATAAAAATGAAGTACTTCATTTGAATTCATAACAAAAAGATAGCTAAAATTATAAAATAAAAAAAAATGTGTCTCAGATTTCTGTAAGGGCATTTCACATATTTGGTGTCAAAGCACCAATACAGAAGATTAAAAACAGGTTTTACAACATACAGATATTGTAGATGTTCTAGGTTCCCAAGTTCAGGTACCAAATGTCCAGATAGGTTTGAGTTGCCAAGATCACTGCAGAAAATATTACAAGATCATCAACACAATCATAAAGGAAGATAGAAAATAAAGACTGGTTTTAATCAACTAAATCCGTCGAATTCCTCTTCCAATAAAATAGATTATGAAACTGAAAGAACAAACAATCCATGACTCAACGCAGGAAGATTATCCTTCCCATTTGTTTTCATCCCTATTCTTCATTTGTCCTGCTTCTAATTTATATCTAAATGCAACTGTATCAACATTTCACAGTTGCCACGGCCCATATACTGCTGATAGACCCTTTAGCACTCTTTGCTACGCTTGGCTATCAGCATAAAGTTACTCAACACAGACACCGAAATAGAATCATCAAGTCCATAAATTCTATGAACAGCTCAAGGTATACAATTAACGTGCGCTAAAACAAACAAAACTTACAACAATCAATCAACAGATGTATTCTGACCCGAAGAAAAAAGCAACTAATGAAAGAGAAACTGCTTCTAATCATAGGAGTGGTGCCTATTACTACCTTTTAAACATAAAAAGCCGAAATTCAATTATTCCTATTGAAACAAAAACAAAACAAAACATGTACTCGTATCCATCACATAACAAAAACACAGAAGAAAATGCCGGAAAAACGATATGGATAGAAGCACATACACCCGAGTGACCTGGTTGTCCTGGTTGCAGGTGACATGGAACCAAGTACAGGGATTGACAAGGGTCGGATCCCAGCTCTGGAGCACGTTATTCGGATCGTACAAGCTCCGGCGAAGGGTGTAGAGTGCGTCACCTTCGGAATTAGCACTCACGAGCTTAATTATAGTTAGGATTAGAGAAACACATAACAAACTCCAGATAGGTGCTTCCATGGCCAAAGTTTCTATGATCTGAATTGATCTATACAACTGTTCTTAGGGTTCGCTTTACGACTTCTGATTCAGTAATGCTCCAAGATGATGCGGAGAAGCTTCGAAAGAGAGGAAGTGGAAGACAGGATCGGCTTTGGGAATATCATCACAAACAGTAAAACATGGACTTTTCATTTTAATTATTATAGAAGGTGCTGGTAACTCAGATCCTGCATTCACACCAGACACGGATTAATCACTCAATCACTTCGTTTAAATAATACTTAGCATACGATTTAGCATAAAAATAGAAACCACGTTTTCAATGTATCAGAGATAAAGGTTTTATCTTTATCTATAAAAGAAGTGTTTGTAGAAGTTTTCCAAACGAACAACTAGAAGGTGGATAGTGATAAACAGCACCAAAATGATCTTTTATGCTAAGGAAAATAAGTTAAGTTGCAAAATTTATTTTCAAAGTTTTCACTCGTGGACAATATTGTGCCTGTTTGGGAAGCCATTTTCCCAAACGGTGCACGTAAACCGAGACAAAACCATCTTGAAATCCGTAAAACCATCTCAAAATTCCCAAAATACCTCAAAATCTGCAAAATCCATTTTCCCAACGGAGTTCCCAAACAAGCACATTGACATATAAACTTTTTAATGGTCAATGTCATCATGAGAGTTTTAGAATGAATTACCGGGAGACTTAAAATCCGTAAAATCAATCTCATAACAGATTCCTGAATACGCATAATGTTACCCTACTCCATAAAAAAATCACACTGACCATTAACATTTTTAATAATATCTTTCCTTCGTGTTTACAGTTTTGAGCAATATTAAACTCAAAAAAAATTTCACAATGGCATTGTTTTTAAATACAATCTTTTAAAATAAATCAGTACATTAACCTATCAAAAATTTAGCTTGGTGAGTTGTTTTTTCATGTGTGATTAATCAAAACATGTTGATCTCTATAGACAACTAACCTGATATCATCCAGACATCTATAATGTAAAACCTTACCTTAATCCCAAAACTTACTCATTTCAATTTACGATCATAGTTTAATGAGTTATTCCAATCTATCAGGATGATCAAGAATTCTCATTTACAATTCGATTCATAAAGCTATATTATGAAGATTCCAAAATTTTCAGTTAGACAAAATTTGTAAAAATATATAACAGTTAACACATAAATAATAAAAGAGGCGATACAGAGATATGTAGAGATATTTGTTGCTTCATAACTCTCCCTGATGTTTCAGCACGAGAATTATTACCTGCAAAGTATTAAATTGATAGAATGAGACAAAGGTCTTAGCAACAGGTAATCCTACTTATAAAGCATATGAACGAGTGTCGATGAGAAACAGAGAATTTATTGTATATGAAAACAATTTCACAAGCTTTCCAATTAATTCATAATCCTCTCTATTCACTTTCCGCCGAATATATGTATATCAATATCAATATACTCATTGTTATCATGATCACCAAGATCAATTGGATTAATATCCACATAACCGTTTCTCCTTAATTATTGACACATATTCATCAATTCATAATAACATGGATTTCATGCTCGCATCATCACAAAATTGTACAGGAAATCATTACATAGAGATTTATTATTTTTCTGTTTTCCCTTATTCCTCCCCAACCTTATTTCCTCTAACTAAACCCATGTGCTAGTACTATCCATGTAACCAATAGTACAATTCAACTAGCTCATCGATCGAGTGATGTAGACTGGCCAAGCACCACAAAACATAAGACCGGATCATGGGTTCCCCCTTTTCCACATCATAGGGTGTCATAAGCCCTCATCACAACGGGTATAGGATCATCCGGTATTCAGCACGAAAGTTTTTCAACCTTATTTCCTCTTTAAGCATGTTAGATATTCACCTCCTTATCGTCCCTGAGTAGCCTCCCATCAATAACCATATCCTCCTCTCCCAATATCACAATTATCATTTTATAACATTTAAGTAAAGTATATCAATTTACCATCAACAATATACATACACATATGAATAGCTACTGGCACATTCCAATCAATAATTTCATGCTCAAAGGTTTTCCAACAAGTCAAAAGAACATTTATCAAAAGCATTTGCAAAAGTTGCCTCTAAAGTCCTTTTCATTATAACGGCAATTAACGAATATTCAAATAAAAATTCTTTGTCTACGCACTATCGGAAGCATGATTGTGCGTTAGACCATTTGAAGTTCAAATCCGCATAAGCAATTGATACAACAATCAATCAAAATAAGTCAGGATATGTAGGATAAGCCCTAACGTGGTAATATATAATAATCCAACATAACCAAACAGATAGAAGTATTACTTTTACTGAAAGTAGCTCAAGCTTCTGGAGTCTTCCTTGACGGATCAGCACGGGAACTACCACCTGGAAAAATGTTAAGGCAACAGGACGAGACAAATGTCTCACCAACCGGCAATCTCATCTTATTGGGCATATGAGTAAGTGCCCATGAGGTGTCAAGTAATATGGTCACGTTAAATATAACAGCATAACAAAATGTCACTTAATCAACGTGCATATATAAACATACGCATTTATCAATTTATGACATCATAATATCATACTTACATCATAACAAAGTTGCATAAAAATCAATTTACAAGATTTATTTCTCTGACCTCCCTTATTTCCTGCCCAGCCTTATTTTCTCTGACTGAACCCATGTGTTAGTACTATCCCGTGCAATTGGTAGTACAAATCTCGAGCTCTCCGATCAAGTGATATGGACCGACCAAAATTCACAACGCACAAGACCGGACCATGGATTCTCTCTCTACTTAATAGTGGGGTGTCATTACCCTATCAAATACAATTGGGCCAAAGGACTAACCAACGTACACCTGGTAGCTCACCACCTTATTTTCCCTTTTTTGTACAAGAAAATCACCCATTTATTTCCTCTAAAATAATTTCCTATCAAATCAACATCCACCACTTTCTCTCATATCATCAAATAATAAATCTATTGTATGATCAATTTCACAAGTTCTCAAAGTGACATTTGTAATATTATAAAACAATATCATCAATATATATAAATCACCTTTTTATTTCCTAATGAAAATATGTCCCACAAGATCATTTCATTAACAATATAGTTTCATTATGCAATTCGAATATTAATGGCACTTTTCATAATTCTAATTATTTAAAATCACTCACAAACAAGTTACAAGCATGCACAAAGAAAGGAAAGTGGTTACCTCTAACCAAGTAATAAAATATTACCACAATGATAAATCCTCGCTCAACACCAACAATTTTCTATAAATAGTCTACAAAAATTAAATATTATCACACATTAGTCTTCAACTAATTTGGGTGAAAAAATTATTACTCAAAAGACTTGAATTATTAATTCAACTATTTACTATTATTATTATTTATACCCAAAATTCTAATTTAAGGTTTAGGATTTTAAACATATAATATTTTTTAAATTATAAACCCTTAATTTATTAAACAATCTAAATCAATTAAAATTTCAAAAATACATCTAATATTCCAAATAAAAAACAAATTTTAATAAGTAAAGGTACCCACCGAAATTTATTTGCACATTTTTTCATAGATATATATATAGATACGTGTGTGTATATATTTTTTTAAAAAAATCATATAACAGCAAAAATAATAAATCCACTCCCTTCAATCTAACTGTTTAATCACTCTCTATTTAGCTAAAATATTGTTTATATCAAAAACCATATCTTTCTAAACGTAATTAAATTTTTAAAATACTCAAAATGTCAAATAAATAAATTTAACATCATATATCATAGTTATAAAAATACATCTATAATTTTATAGTCTTCTACGAATAAAACTTAAACTAGATGAAAATCTAAATCCCAAAATATTTTCCAATCAACATAATATTACTATCATTTGAAAGAGAAAAATATTTAGAATGACTTTCATAAAAGAAGTTTAATGAGAGTAAATCATTTTACTTACCTAAATAATTCCAGAAGCAAAATTTTATACAGAAAAACACCCTCTTTCAGCTTTCTCTCTCTCCAACACTACTCTTCCCCTCTCTTTGACCCCACCGGCAACACTCCCCCTCTCCCTTTGTTGATGAGACGTGCGTGTGTGTGAAGTGAATATGTGTGTGTGGAGTATGGATGTGGGTATTTATAACACCCCTTACGCCGAGCTGCACAAGAATATTTTTTTTTAAAAAAAAAAGCATACTACCTGAGGGTGATGTGATTTATCACCATCACCCACTGCCCACTACCACACGTTAAGTGTGGTAGCCAGCTTCTTACTTTTTTAAAAATAAAAGATGCCACCAACTTCTCCCACTGCCACACGTAAAGTGTGGCAGCCTGCTTCTTATTTTAAAAAAAACTGATGTGAACGTTACATTGCCATTACAACACATTAATTCTTTAACTTCACAAGACCTTTTCAATATTGGGCCTGTTTGGTAACCATGGGCTTATTTTCATAAACACGTTTAACAGTGCTTTTCCGCAAAACGAGACAATCTCCTCCACATATTTGCCTCGGCTTATGTGAATAAGCACTTATAAGTGGCTTATGGCAATTTGCCAAACGGGCCCATTATCAATGTAAAGTTTATTAAATAATAATATTCTTATCACAATAAATTTAAAATCACTCACCAAATATGTCCCAATCATGCATAATAAGTAGAAAGCAGTTACTTTTCATCCAGCAAGAAAATATTATGACATAGAATTCTCGTGCCCGACATCAACAATTTCTACAATTGTCTGCACAAGTACACATTACCATGTATTAGTTTATTTCTTTAATACTTTCTTATATATATTAATTTTATAAAATCTCTAAATATTTGCAAGAATTCTCAAATATCTTAATTTCCTTTAAACTTCTAAATATTGTAAACTATAATTTTACTAAAATTCCAAATTCAAACTAAATCATTATAAATTTACCTTCAACTCCATAAACATTAATTAACATATCTAAACCTTTAAAGATTCTCTATTATTTTCAATAATCACAGATAAACTATTTAAACCGTTAAAATTCACTTATTACCCATAGTAACTTTTAATAAAATGTTTGACTAAATTTTTAATTGCCTAGAATATTCTATATATTAAAAGCCTTATAAAAAATAAATATATATCATATATCCAATAAATAAATCTAACCGCGTAGAATATGGTTATAAAAATATATCTATTACTATATAATTTTTTATAAATAAAATTTTAACTATATAAAAATTTAAATACTAAAATATTCTCTAACCAACATGATATTACTACCATTAGATAGAGAAAAATATTTAGAAAAACTTTGATAAAAGAACTATATAAAAAAATTATTTTACTTATCTAAATGATCTAAAAAGCAGAACTTCTAAACTAGAAACTCACTTTAAACTTTTATTCTTTCTCTCCTTCTCTTTGGGCTTGTTTGGCAACCACTTTGAAATCTAGGTTTGGTTTCAAAACCTAGGTTTTACCTTAAAATCGAGGTTTTGTCCAAGCAAAATTTTTTTTCCAAAAGCTATTTTGGTTACAAAACCTCAGTTTGAAACTTAGATTTTCTCTTTCCTACTTTTTCTTCTTTCATCTTTCCTACTTTTTCTCTCTTTCTCTTTCCTACTTTCCTCTTTCCTACCCATTTTTTGACTCGGAGTCCGTAAAAGCTAATAGCTTCCCAAACATAAATCACTTTTCAAAACCTAGGTTTTACCTCGGAATCTGTAAAAGCTATTTTCCAAAGAGTTTGTTTGGCATTTAGGTTTCAAAACCTAGGTTACAAAACCTCAGTTTGAAACCTAGGTTTTATCTTTCCTACTTTCTCCTCTTTTCTCTTTCTTACTTTTTTTCTTACTTTTCTCTTTCCTACCCACTTTTTTGCCTCGGAATCTGTAAAAGCTATAACTTCCCAAACATAAATACTTTTCAGAACCTAAATTTTACCTCGGAATCTGTAAAACCTAGGTTTCAAACTTGATTCCTAAACAAGCCCAATCTATTCTCCAAAATCTAAATTTTACCTCAGAATCTGTAAAAATTATTTTCAACCTTACATCTCTTTCTCTATCTCTCCTCCCCTGTGCGTGTGCACGTAGTGTAATGAAGGGGCATATATAATACCTCCCCCACCGCCTCAATACTTCATACGTGTCCTGCTTCTTGTTTTTAAAATAAAGAGGGGGCGGTGGTTGGAGGATAATTATATAGAAAAGGGGATAATTACCATATTGATCCCAGATCTTTATTTATTTACTTTTCTCTCTTTTCTTTTGTTTTTTTAATAAAATAATTTATTCATTTAATTATTTCTAAACCTTAATTAAATCACAATTTAAAAATTAGGATATTACATATAATACCTTTAAATGTACTATCATTATAAAACTAATTTAAACAACACTGCCATCCCTCCATTAGACCAACTTTGTTGGAATCCACGGTCGGGAACACTTCAACAATAACCCAAATGATTGATGAGAGTTTGTAGATGTAACCATAAATCCTCCTCCTTTCGTTAGCTCGACAAACCCTCCAACAATCTCTCTCTTTTATCATTATTGGCTCCGTTTGAGAACACGGTGGGATAAATAACTTATTTGCATAAGGACTTTTGGAGAAGTAGGATTGGAAATAAGTCATATTGTAAAAGTTATTTGTGTTTGGGAAAAAAGTGGAAAAAGTGACTTATTTGTAAAAGCTCATTTGTAAAAAGTGGAAAAAGCGGTGCTTCTACTTATAAGTATGTTCAACAGTATTTTTCCGCAAAACGAGACAATCTCCTCTACATATTTGCATCGGCTTGTGTAAAAGTACTTCTCCACCTCTTTGCCAAACGGACTCATGATTTCAGCTTGTTGGTAGAAGTAACTTATTCCAACAATCAACGTATTTCCATAAGCTTTCCTAAACAGACAAAAAATGCGAACAGTAACTTATAAGGATTTTTGGCACTGTGCAACGCACTTATGGGGATTGAAAAGTGTTTCCAAATAGGCCCATTAAGTACTCGTTTAGATTTACGGTGGAATCTATTTTTTCAACTTAATTAATTTATTTTCTACAAAATATATATGCGAAAAAATTTCATCTTGAATTGTGTGAACATATTTTTCCAAACGTCATCATAAACACACCCAAGCACCGATCCATCCACATGTATGAATCCATGATGATCTCAAACAAAGGGCACAGTGATTAGTCGTTTGTGAGACAAGATGATGACATTAATCCATGGAGCTATTTCACAGCGGATCGATCTAACACCTTGTACTCTTACAAATGGCTATGGTTTTGACTAGTATCTCCATACATTTTAAGGTTATAATGTTCTTATTTTATCTTTGCTCCAACGCAAATGAATGGCCATGGACATTTAGGATAATCAATTTCCAAAGACAATTTATCACAACAACATATAAAAAATATGATAAAGAAAATTAACATTTCATTAATTAAAATACTCAAAGTACAATGATTGGCTCTGAGGCACAATTTCCCACACAATCATCATCAATGAGTAAATCAGTATTGTATTTTTTTATTCCTTAATGTAATTTCTTAATTTGGGAGGCAATTATCAAAAAATGAGATTTTCTTACATGAAAGACTTTCCTCAATTGCAAGCCAACCTTCATAAATGAGCATAAAAATGCTTTTTTCAGTGATTCTCTAGTTTGCCAAATAGTCAATAAAGTGTACGTTTGGGAATCTGTTGGGATAACGATTTTACGAATTTCAAGATAAATATGTGAGAGTAGTTTTATCTCGATTTACGTACAACATAATTGGGATTCACTTTAAGAAGTCTGCTAGTTTTACATTTTTTAGATAAAATTACAGACGAGCTGCATAAAATGATGCTCTTCAAAAGGGAAGCACAAATAACTAACCTTGGGCATATGTACTATGATGGTGATCCTTACAATAAAAGAAGGCTAGCGATGAAAAAGATATTGAGCCAGATTTCAATTCAACCTTGGATAATCATAACCAAATAATTAAATTGGATTCCAATATGTGAAATCATTAGGTCTCAACTTAAGGGTGATGGGTAACAATCCAAAACCAATTTAAAAAAGCACTATTATACAAGTTTAGATAAAATTCATCTCAGATACTTATTCGAATTGAATAAAATCACTAAAGTTGCTTTTGGATAGACGTTTAGACCCCAAAAAGTAACTTTCAGGGGTTAAAAATGACGCATCAAACCCAAGTTAAAATTTGTATGGAAGTTCGGTGGAGAATATCTTTTACGAAGTTCAAGGCAAAATTTAAGTTTTGAAGAATAAATTTTGGATTCTGAGACAAAATCTAGGTTTTGAAAAGGTGATTGGGTTAGAGAATGAAATTAACAATTGATTTGTGGATTGAAGTCTTCCATTAACGCTAACTTTCAAGACCCCCAAATTCCAAAACTAAAGATTAAAAGGATAGAAACTAGGTGATCACTTACTTTAGAGTTGAAATGCTAAAAAGCTATAAAAAAACATCGCCTTGGCACATTCCAAAATGTTCATTTGCTCAGCTTCACAAACTAGAACCGCTTTGTTAATGCACATTAGTCACTTGTGTGCTTGAGGGTCCATAGTTAGGCTCCCTTTGACCTCTCCTCATTTCAAATTTGGTCCAGCCTCGTTTTGTGTCAATTTATCTTGCTTTAGTGTCTCTATTTAAATTAACGGTAAAAGTTACATTTTTAACGCGATTTACTATCTACGAAATAAGTATGTAAAAAGAGTTTTATCATGGTTTGTGTCAACGTGCATTCCAAATTAAAGCAAAAGGGCCCTTATATGATTTTAAGCTTATTTTATACTGCTTTTAGTTCATATAAGCTTAAAGTGAATTTCTTTTGGGAGATTGATGTGCTAAATGAATTACTTTAAATTAT
>JANTPZ010104552.1:0-11834 GCA_025593235.1 Vachellia pachyceras
CCCTAACTTTTCATCTTCAAAAAGAGGGCTTTGATCAAGGAAATCAACCATTAGAGAGGTAGTAGAAGTTGCAAGGAGTAGAGAAATGGAAAGAGTTGGTTGTTTGGGTGATTACCTTAAGGTTGTGTGAGAGCTCTCTTCTTCTTCCTCGGGAGCAAAGTGACGTTTTTTGGGAGCTTGGGGGAGAGAAAGATCTGACCAATGGAGAGAGAGAGAGTGGCAGAAATTTAGGAGAGGAGAGAGGAGAGTTAGCATATGTGAAAAGCCTCTTGAAACTTGTGTGGTGCATATTAAAACTTGGGGACCAACTAGCAAAATGATTGATCCACATTGAGCCACATCTCCTTGTCTCATCCTAGCTGCAAAAGTGACTTTTCAGACCCCCTAGGCGTCAGATTTTGTTGGTTGGGCCCTTGCCCGGTCCAGTTACATGATCCGGTGGCACGCATTTCCGTAAAGTAACCTTTATGCGAGTAACTACCTTTTTACTTTTCCGGAGACTTTATCTCTCACGTGGCATCATTCCCTAGGCCTTCTTGCCTAGGTGGCATCATGTTCTAGTCCATAACATCTCCGGGTTTCCCTCGTAACTCGTCAGGATTCTTTGATTTGCGTGCAACACCATAAAACGGGCTTCCAGCGGCCAATTTGACTTAAGGACATGGAAAAATTCTATATTTTCCCTGATTCTCAAGCTCTTTTCCCTTCCTCAAAATTCTTTCCAGATTTTCCGTAATTAATTTTCTAAGAAAATACCTTTTCGGGCTTTTCGGGCACTGTTGTTCTCCGTACAACGAAACTGCCCGCACCGGATACCGGGTAATAATTTTATTAAATATTTTAGGACCCGACTAAACTTTTCTCAGTTTGGGTCTCTGGCGTTTGAGGATTCCTGCTATCTCAAATAATTATTTCTCAGTCTTTTAGCCCTTTGAAAATCCTTAATTACGGAAATGCCACTACTTGGCTCATTTTCCTCGTAATTACCAATGCCATTACTTTTTCTACTCTTTCTTAATTCCAACCTTACCCTTGGTTGACTTTTGACATTTTGGTCGACTTTGACTTTTTAGTCAACTTTGACTTTTTGTTGACTTTTGACCAAATTACCAAAATGTCCTTATTATTTGATGACATTTTGTTCAATATGCCTTATTATTCAAAATGACTATTTTACCCTTGCTATTAGGCCAAATGAGCGCTTTGCCCTTTGGTCATTTTTACTTAGAATTTTCAAGACTAGGGACTTAGTCGATCATCCTTTCTTGTCTATAGGCATTTTCCTTTCTATTTTTCTTATTTACGAGGCTCAAATCATTTCGTAATTCATTAGTTTGGCATTTACTTCTGTTCACGAAATTTGGGATATTACACTATGCCTTTATCTACTGTAAAATGGCATTTTTCAAAGTTAAGCACTAGACCCTTTCCTATACACCTAGCAAGAATTTTTTCAAGGCTATCCAAACATAAATCAAAGCTCTCACCATACACAGTGAAGTCATCCATGAAGACCACTATGGATGGACCCAAAAACTCACATAATATAGCCATCATGGCTCTTTGAAAGGTCCCTGGTGCATTCCATAGGCCAAATGACATCCTCCTATATGCGAAAGTGTCAAATGGGCATGTAAAGGTTGTTTTCTCTTGATCTTCTAGGGCTATTACAATTTGGAAGTAACCTGAAAAACCATCAAGAAAGCAATAATTAGTTTTTCTAGCAACATTTGATCAATAAAAGGTAAGGGAAAGTAATCTTTTCTTGTGGTATCATTAAGCTTACGGTAATCAATGCTGACTCTCCAAGAATTTTGAACCCTAGTAGGTATGAGTTCATTATTTTTCATTTTTTACAACAGTGATGACACTCTTTCTAGGTACAACTTGCATAGGACTCACCCATTTACTGTCTGAAATGGGATATATAATTCCAGCACTCAATAATTTTGAGACCTCCCTTTAACCACATCTAAAATAAGGGGATTTAGCCTACGTTGTTGCTACCTCACAGGTTTAATGTAATCTTCAAGGAGTATCCTATGGGTACAATCAGAAGGAGATATGCCAGGTATATCAGCCATGGTCCAACTTATTGTTTTTTGTCTTGTTTAAAAACTAAAATCAATTTATTCTCCTCTATTTCAGTTAAGGTAGTAGCTACAATGATATGAAGCCTATTACTATCGGCTAGAAAAACATATTTTAAATGAGAGGGCAGTGGTTTAAGCTCCAATTCAGATGGTTGGATTGCTGAAGGTATGAGTTCTTGCGGCTCCAAAGCTCCCACACTGAGTCCCATTGTTGCTGCAAGTCTTTTATCTACTGGAAGTGCTGCTCCAGCACTGGAATCTTCATTATTTTGCTCTAGAATGTTTCAACTTCTGCAAGATCACATAAAAAAAAACTTTCCATTGTTGTGGCTTGAAGAACAAAGTGTTAGATCACCATTAATAGGGGAGGAATCAAAAGAAAAAAATGGTAAGACAGGTAAAGGCATATCAGTATCTAAAACGTCATGTTCATTTATGTCATGCAGTGATATTCCACATTCCCTCACAACCTCATCCACCCAAAGATCAATAGCACTCACACCAAGTAAAGAATAATCCTCAAAAGGGTGTTTCATGGATTTTGTACACATCAAATTTAATTACTTTATCACCAAATTCCATAGTGATACAACCATCATTCAAACTAATTATAGTATTTTCTATTCTAAGAAAAGGCCTCCCTAGAATGATAGGTTCATCAACATGTGACTCATTTTTCATATTCAACACATAGAAATCTGCGGGGAAGACTAAATCTCTTACTTTCAATAAATTATCTTCTATTAATCCCTTGGGTTTCCTAGTGGTTTAATCAGCAAGTTGGATTAACATGTTAGCTTCTCTCATGCACCCAATACCTAGGGACACATACATGGAAAAAGGCATCACATTAATTGTAGCTCCATGATCTAACAATGCATAAGATATGTTCATTCTACCTATTGTGCAAGGAACTATAAATGAACCAGGATCAACAAAATTTATAGGTAATTGTGGCTTAAAAATTGATGAAACATTGGACCCTACCTGCACCTCAAGTACCATCACCACCTCCCTCTGCTTCACCTGTCCCCTCTGTTCACCACAACCCATCAGTGCTGATCCTCACCCTAATGCACCTCCATCCACCGCTGACTTTCCTCCATCTCCCTCTCATTGACCCTTATTGTTGATGACAAAAAGGGGGAGAAGAAATCAGAATCTGTCTTTAGTGCTTTATTTGTATGTCATGTCATGTTTCTCTTGTTTGTAATTTCATTTTAACTGCTTTTGTACTCTTGTTAAGTACATTTGACTATGGTAATTCAGTTTATGTGAAGTTATTTCAAGTTATCATGCCTTCTATACTGACTAATATGTTCTTGTGCTTCTGAATTGTTTAAATTATGCTAATCTCTTTATTATGGGAGAAGAAATCAAATTAGTTCATTATGCTTATCTGCTATGCTCTTTAATGTCTATTTCAAAATCAAAATTCTGTTCCGTGGTTTTGTCATCATCAAAAAGGGGGAGAATGTTGATACCTTGTTTTGATGATAACAAAATTGTGTTAAGAGATTGTAAAATGATTTTGAATTTCAAGTTTCAAAGTTTTAATTCAGTGCTTCATGAAAATACTCGAGTGTTTTTGTCAAAGTATTGACAGTACTCGAGCAATGGAATTCAATGCTCGAGCACTGCAAGTTTTAAACTTAAGAAAATTTAGTGTTCCCAGGTAATACTCCATGTATTGACATGAAGTGTTGTAGATACTCGAGTATTGGAATGTGGTACTCGAGCACTGTGTTTTGAAAATAAACTTTTAAACTATACTCTAAGTAAACACTTCAAGCATTGGCATAGAGTAATGCCAATGCTTGAGTATTGCAAGTCAGTACTCGAGAATTAGGCTAAAACAGGGCTTACAAACAATGCTGCAATGAAGTACTGCAAGTATTAGCTAACAGCAGAGCCAATGCTCGAGCACTGTATTTCAGCACTCGAGTGTTGACTGTTATTCTCAACACTACAAATGCAATACTCGAGTGTTGAGTTCTCTATTAGTGCTGTCAAGTAATACTTCAAGTAAAAGCATCCAGCAGAGCCAGCACTCGAGCACAGGTTAACAGCACTCGAGTGTGTGACCTAACCCTTATCGATGGAAGCCAACACTACAAGCATTGACTGCAAGCACTGTCAATACTCAAGCACTAGCTTTCAATACTCGAGGATTAGGATGAAAATTTTCACTGTTCACCAATACTCTCTGATAATGCTCCAGTATTCACTTCCAGCATTCCTAACACTCGAGCACTAAGATCTAGCACTCGAGTAATGTGAATTTCCAAAATTTATATTTTCCAACACTTGCACATAATACTCGAGTATTCCTAGGAAGCATTATCAGTACTCAAGCACTCAGATTTAATACTCGAGTATTTGACTCTTTTAAAAACACTTTCATATTATAGTTAAGCATTACATCAAAGCACTGAACTTTTCTTTGAAATATTTTGAGCAACACTCGAGCATTAAAATCCTATGCTCGAGCACTGTGTCTCTCTCTCTCTGACAGCTTTATCTCTGACACATTTCAACTACGCTATACACCTACTTTCCTTATTTGTGTAACGACACTTTTGAATTCTAACAGCTCTCATAAATGCTTAAGCTTGAAACATTAAATGAGGAAAGAAATACAGGCATGATATGAGACTCAGAGTCTTTAACGTTCTTCTACAACTTTCAAGCTCGTCTGATTCAGAAGCATTTAATGCCATTAATGAAGAAGTTGAATGGTCGATGGAGAGAGTAACGGATAGTAAATGGAGTCTAACGGACATTTAAGAGTCTCTCATCTATATAAGGACCAGCATTCAATAAAGAAGAAATAACATCGAATATCCTGAGCATTAAAAGCCGCATTTACTACATTCGCTGTATTCCTTCTTTAATTCTTTCTGAGCTTCATTGTTAGCTATCTACTCTTTTGAGAGAGATATCTAAGGCAAAAATCCTTTGTAGACTTGTGAGAAACTCAAGAATGGGATCTTGAGTAAACTGGGCTGTAAGTGTGATAAAAACAGAGAGTGAGTGACTCTGTTTTAGTGAAAAGACAAAGGGGGAGTGAATTCCCAAGTTGTAAAGGCTTAAGAAGCCTCATTCTTTTATTGATAGTGAATTTGGAATTCTTAGAGGTGCTCTAAGGACTGGATGTAAGTCAAGGAGACCGAACCAGTATAAATCTCTATGTTCATATTTCTTCTTCTCTCGGTGACTTAGCTCTTTTAATTTTGTGATCTTTAAAGTGCCTGATTTTTATATTAGACCAATTCACCCCCTCTTGGTCAAATCCTTTTCTAACATTTGGTATCAGAGCAGGTCTCTTGTGCAAAGAACTTAACAGTTTCAAGAGAGATCTATGGCAGGATTTGGCGAACACATTCTTACTGACGGAGCTTCCATCACCATGCCTCCAGCATTTAATAGCCAAAAATTTTCTTTTTGGAAAATTAAATTTCAAAACTTTATTTTGACCACTGATATTGATTTATGCGACATATTTGTGCAGGGAAACTATGTGCTTATGAAGGTGGAAGATGGACCAACCCCTAAAACTCATCCTGAGTTTGATAGTGAAGATTTACGGAGAGTTCATCTCAACAGAAAGGCAGTACTAAGTTATAGGCAGCTCTGAATGAAGATAATTTCTTCAAAGGTTTCACTCTACCTTCAGCAAAACACATGTGGGATGCTCTGGAGATAGCTTACGAAGGCACAGAGGCTATAAAAGAGAGTAGAGTCAACATGCTCACCACTGAGTATGATTTGCTCAGAATGAGAGAGGAAGAAACTATTGCAAAATTTCAAATGCGTCACACTCATCTCATCCACAAACTAGCAGCCCTTGGCAAAACATTTGATCAATGCTCTCAAGTAAGAAAAATTTTAAATGTTGTGTCCAACAAATAGGAAGTCAAGGTCACAACCATAGAAGAATCCCATGGTGAATCAATGACCTCAGTTACAGCTCTCTTTGGAAGCCTTGCTGAGTATGAGAGTAAACAAAAGTTCAAGAAGGAATTGTTAAACATTGATGAGAAAAAGAAAAAGGGGTTAGCTCTTAAAACCATTAAGGAGAAAGAAAAAGAACCTGAATCAAAGGATGAGGAAGAAGATGTGGAAGATGAAGAACTGGCAATAGTCGTCAAAAAATTTAAACGAATGTACAGAATTATCAAAACTCTCGAAGGCCACAAAAAGGAACATCAAGCAAAATTATATGTTATGAATGCAACAAGCCAGGCCATGTGAGAGCTGATTGCCCTCAGCTAGCATCTCAGAACAAAGAAAAAGAAAAGAAAAGGCCTAAATTCTTTAAAAAGAAGAAGGCATATGTCTCAGACATCTGGGGTGATAGTTCACGAGAAGAAGAAAGTGATGTGGAAGAAGAAGCCAATCTTTGTCTTGTGGCTTAGGAAGAGGAAACTGACACCGAAGAGGTATTTGCTAAACCTAGCTATGATGAATTATATTAGGAATATGATGAAATGCATATTGAATTACTTAAGTTTGCTAAAGAATTATCTTTTCTGAGAAAAAGAGTTAAGGAACTTGAAAAACCAGCTGAAAAACCTATTGCCATAAATACTTGTTCAAAATGCACTGATTTGAAAAATGAAAATGAGAAGTTATCCAAAACTCTTCAGAAATTTACTCAAGGGAGTGAGATGCTTCAAATCATTTTGAAAAATCATAAAGTTATAAATGATAGAAGTGGTATAGGATACACTTCTCAAAATGATTTACATAAAGGAAAGAAAAAGCATGGCAACAAGAGCTATTTGAATTTCTTTCAAAAGTCAGTTCATTCCTCAAAACCCTTTGCTTTTTGCAGCTACTGTAATAGAAAAGGTCATCAAACTAGAAATTGCTACTTCAAGAAAACAAAGCATTAAGCACTTATAAATGGGTACCAAAAGGAACTTATGTTCCAAAGGCACCAAACACTAACCACAGAGGACCCAACAAAACTTGGGTACCTAAAACAACCAAATGATTTTCTTGCAGGTATGTCTTAAAGCATCCAAAGCAAATAAATGGTATATTGACAGTGGATGCTCAAGACACATGACAGGGGATAAGAGAAGATTCATTAGCCTGAAAGCCAAAGATGGAGGCAAAGTAAGTTCTGGAAGAAACCAATCATGAAAGATCACAGGGGTTGGAGAAATTGCTAATTCAAATGGAGCTTCTGTAAAAGATGTATATCATGTGGAAGGTCTCTGTCACAATCTTCTCAGTGTTAGTCAAAGCACAGAAAGAGGCAATTGGGTGATATTTGACTCTGAAGAATGTTTCATCATCAACAAGCAGGATTTTTCCATTGATAAAGAGAAGTTGAACATTCAACTCAGAGCCCCTAGAGATGGTAACTATTACACCACTGAATTAGAAAAGAATTTTTCTAACTCATGTTTAATTAGTCAAGCTGATGAAACCCAATTGTGGCATAAACAATTGGCTCATGTAAACATGCATCAACTTGACAAATTAATCAAAAATAAATTAGTTCAAGGGCTTCCAAATCTCAAATTCAAAAATGAGTTGGTGTGTGATGCTTGTCAGTTAGGAAAGCAAACTAAATCATCTTTTAAAACTAAATCTGAGCTTTAATCCAAAAGGCCCCTTAAACTACTTCACATGGATTTGATGGGACCAGCTAGGGTGAAAAGTTTGGGAGGAAATTTATATACTCTTGTGATAGTTGATGATTTTTCCAGATTCACATGGACCATTTTTTAGCCTCCAAAAATGAAACATTTGAATTATTCACTATTTTTGCTAAAAGGGTCCAAAATGAGAAAGGTATATCTATTGTTTCCATTAGAACAGATCATGGTGGAGAATTTGATGGAGACTTTGCAGTATACTGTGAAAGTGAAGGAATTAACAACAACTTCTCAGCACCAAGAACTCCTCAGCAAAATGGAGTAGTGGAGAGAAAGAACAGAGTGCTTGCTGACATGGCACGAGCTATGATGACTGAGAAGCAAGTGTCACAAGTTTTCTGGGCAGATGCTCTAAGCACAGCTTGCTACATCTCAAATAGAGCATACATAAGGCCATCATTGGAAAGACATCATACGAGCTGTTCAAGGGAAGGAAACCAAATCTGTCACACCTTCATGTATTTGGAAGCAAATGCTTCATTCATAATAATGGTAAGGATAATCTTGGTAAGTTTGACCCTAAGTCTGATGAAGGTTTATTTCTTGGTTATTCAAATAGGAGCAAAGCTTATAGGGTCTTTAACAAAAGAACTTGTGTAGTGGAAGAATCTATGCTTGTAGTTTTTGTTGAAACTAATCCCCCTGCAAAATCTAATGCTGATGAAGAAATTATCGTTTCAAAAGGTTTTGAAAATCAAAATAAGGATAGTTCAACTGATTATCAACCAACACAAGAATTTGAAACTGTACAATCAGATGAACATCCTCAATCTCCTCAACCAAGAGCCTGGAAGTACATCCGTAATCACCCCATTAACCAAGTGATTGGAGAGGTGAGTGAAGGTGTACAAACAAGAAAAAGGTTTATCAGTGAGGCTCAATTTTCAACTTTCATTTCTCAAATAGAGCTTAAGAATGTTGAGGAAGCTTTGACTAACAATGATTGGATAATAGCAATGGAAGAAGAACTAAACCAATTTGAAAGTAATTAAGTTTGGGATTTAGTTTTTAGACCCAAGGATCATCCAGTCATTGGTTCAAAATGGACATTTAGGAATAAACTTAATGAATCAGGAATCATTGTTAGAAACAAAGCAAGATTGGTTGCAAAAGGATATAATCAAGAAGGCATTGATTATGATGAGACCTATGCTCCTATGGCAAGGTTAGAAGCTATTTGTATGTTACTTGCCTTTTCCTGTTTAATGGATTTCAAATTATTTCAAATGGATGTCAAAAGTGCTTTCTTAAATGGTTTTATCATGGAGGAAGTTTTTGTTGAATAAACTCTAGGTTTTGAGGATATTTCTAAACCAAACTATGTTTACAAATTAAAGAAAGCTCTTTATAGATTAAAGCAAGCTGCAAGAGCTTGGTATGAAAGATTGAGTAGCTTCTTAATCAACAAAGATTTTGTCAGAGGAAAAGTGGATACAACTCTATTTATTAAACATTCAAAATCAAATATGATAGTAGTACAGATTTATGTTGATGACATTATTTTTGGTGCCACTAACAATGATCTTTGTCAAGAGTTTGCTAAGATGATGCAGGCTGAATTTGAAATGTCCATGATGGGTGAATTGAATTTCTTTCTTGGTCTTCAAATCAAACAAAGAAAGAATGGGATTTTCATAAACCAGGCTAAATATCTCAGAGAGCTGCTAAAGAAGTTTGGAATGCATCAATGCAAAAGTACTGATACTCCCATGAGTTCAACAGCACTCCTTGATGCAGATATCAATGGAAAGGACTATGATATTAAAAGATATAGGGGAATGATTGGATCCCTTCTTTATCTCACAGCAAATAGGCCCATCCAATTTAGTGTTGGAATGTGTGGAAGATATCAATCTGCTCCAAAGGAATCTCATGCTGAAAATGTGAAAAGAATTTTCAGATATCTTGCTGGAACAATTGATCTTGGAATTTGGTATCCAAAAGGAGCAAATGATCAATTGATTGCATATTTAGATTCACATCATGCTGGCTACAAAACTGATAGGAAAAGCACAAGTGGTCAATGTCAATTCCTTGGGGGTGCCTTGGTTTCTTGGTTCAGCAAAAAGCAATCAACTATATCATTATCATCTACAAAAGCTGAATATATTGCTGTTGCAAGCTGTTATGCTCAAGTCTTATGGATAAAGCAGCAACTTCAGGATTTAGGAATGGTGTTCAATGAAATTCCAATTTACTGTGATAATACCAGCACCATCAATCTCACCAAGAATCCAGTACATCACTCAAGAACCAAGCACATTGACATTAGACATCATTTCATCAGGGACCATGTGCAAAAGAAGGATATCAAGGTTGAATTCATTCTAACTCATCTTCAAGTGGCAGACATTTTTACAAAACTATTGGCCAGAGAACAATTTTTAAATATCAGAAGAGAATTGGAAATGGTAAATCCCAATGAATTGTAAGTAAAAATTGTTTAATGTTGATTTAAAGTTGTTTTAATGATTGACTATTATAACTTAAGCTTTGGAGTGGTTTATCAAAGTTTGCAGGTGCTTTTAATGAGCACTTGTAGCACTAAAAGTGTAATATCCACCTTTTCTGTAAGCCGACAAAGAGGCCAAATCGATAGTTATAAGATAAGACAAGTCTCAGAAATAAAAGTACAGAAAAAGGGGATGTCAGTAGAATTAAGAGACCCTGGTAAGATTAGTCCTAAGGCTTTGAGATTTCTAAGAATATAAGCCAGGGACATAAATGTCATTAAGTATAAAGACCAAGGGCAATATGGTTATTGGATAAAAAGGGCTGAACCAGTAATCAAAAGTCAAGTTAGAGGCCACGGATAGAAAGTACAGAAAAAGTTAATGCTGTTGGGTCGTAAGTCGCAGAATCAAATTTGGCCCGGTGGATGAAAGCTGGTAGGAATAGTAAAGTTAAGCGTGCTCGCCCTGGAGAAATTTTTGGATGGGTGACCTCCTGGGAAGTTGCTCCAGGAATCAGAAACCAAAAGATCAAGGGCCAAAGTTTAAGGGAAAAATGGGAAATTATGAAAAAGGTAAACTGTGAAAGGTATTTTGGTCATTAAGAGAAAGTGTAAGGGCATTTTGGTCATTTCACAAAGTCAAAGTCAAAGTCAAAGTCAAAAAGTCAAATAGTTGACCAAGAATCAGAAAAATCCACAGATGTCCAAAAGATAGAGCAGAACTCACTGATTACCAGAGATTCAACCGATTGTTGAAATTCGGTCTGGATGATGAATTATAGAATTTTAATGATTTGATGATTGAAGATATTTATTTAAGGTATCAGGAGTTCTCTAAGACCAAAAACCAGAGTCTAGAAAGATTCAGTGAATTCTATAGTATTTTACAAAACTATTGCCCAAAGTACGATTAAGGCGATTTTCTCGAAACTGAGGAAAAAGGCCCGAAAATCCCCAAAAACATAATTTATTGCAAAAATTAATTTTGGACATTTAGAAATTATTTTGGGGAAAATAAAAGGGTTAAAATATCAATGAAAAATGAAGAAAATTATAAGGCCCTAAAAATGATTTATTATAAAATTGCTCATTTTCAGGAATTTTAGACAGGATAAAGTAATCCTGTTAAATTTGACCGGATTAAGGGATAATTTGAGGATGATGATTTTAATATATTCAAGAGGGAATTGTGGAGATTAATTGAGAAAGAAAACATCTCCATAAAAGTAGAAAAAGATTTGCCGCAATAAAGTTAAGTTTACCGGTAAAAAGTGTAATCGGTAGAAGTAACCGAATGGAATTCGGTTTGGTTAATGCAACCAAACCATAACCAGATTTCTCCACCCATGTGCAGCCATCATAATCCACTTTTGAAGGCCCAATGAGAAGCAAGAAGGTGTTATGCATGTGGGAGCAATTTCCACCCTTGGATGAAGCTTATGAGAGAATATTTCATCTTGGCCTTCCATGTTATTTCAAGAGAATTATTAAAACCTAAATTCTCCTTCATTCCCACCACCATTTGGCCGACTTTGTGGGCAGATTTTGGAGCAAGGAAGACTCCATTTTTGGAGCTCAAGAGAAGGAAGAACAAGCTCTTGAAAAATCCAAGGTAAG
>JANTPZ010104553.1:0-10549 GCA_025593235.1 Vachellia pachyceras
TTTTTTTTTTGGACAAACTCCCAAATCTTATTATTAATTATTATTACTATGTATATTATACACTCTATTACCTACCCAAATGGAAGGCTTTGATAGAGGTTTCTTCATGGTTAATTGCCTATATAATCCCTCAAAAGTATCATATTATGCCATTATCCATAATTCTTTACTCCATCCCATTATAATACAAGACTTCACACTACATACTACAACAAACACTTTTCACATTTGTTTTTTTAGCATTTTTACATCTATTTTATGGGAAATGTCTATACGAGGTAAGCTAGAAGTATTTATATTTCACGTTCATTTATAAAAGTGGATGATATCTCTTACTTCACATGTCTGTTTCTCATAAAAATGGACATGAGAAATGTTTCTTATGTAGTAGTGTAGATCATTTGTCGTACAAATTGAACTGCAAATAAAATATTGTATTTAGAATTGGAGGGAATATAACTTTATAATAGTTAGGATAGTCTATAGGCCTATGAATATGGTTTATATATACACGTACAAAGTATTTAGACACAACTATGAATGTGAAATATTCCTTGTCTTTCTCTTCTCTGCCTCTCTTTTGTTTTTTTTTTTTGTTTTTTACTCAATTTAATTAGGGTTGATTGGTCTAATAATGATGAGGAAAGTCAAAGAGGGTCTTTTAAGTTTTTCGACACATTTATCCACCTTCAATATCTCATTTTTTTTAAGTTTTTTAACTTTATCACTATTAGTGTAGTTGATTTAGTTTCCTTTTAATTTGAACTCATATAACTTGTATGATATATATATATATAAATGATATCATTTTGTTTTTCCTTTATCACCCAAATTCTTTATTATTGTTACGGCTTTAGTTAATGTCCAGCTTTTATCACCTACAAACTTGAAGAAGACGAAGTATGATCCTACTTGGGTTGGACAGTTTTTGAATATGACTCAATTCAATGACCATATAAAAAAAGATAAAATACGATATTTATGATTTATCTGACACTCACATATTCAAATTAGGCCTCTGTATTCTATATAAACCTATAAAATATGAATTTTCAATTTCCCCTCAAATTGAATCTGAAACATTTAGAGATCAAATCTCTGATATGATATTCCTTGTAAGGAAAAGACAAATTAAAAATTAATCGTAGCATATAAGCAAAACACGATCAGAATCTTTTGTATTGCTGATCGATATATCTAATTAATTAAGTATAATTTGCCCTGTTGTGTGCATGTGTGTTATAATTAATTCAACTCATCAGTTAGTCTTAAACACCCATTAGCCATGAAAATCTAATATAATTGAATAAAAATAATTTAATAACGAAAAATGCTTCGCTTTAATTGGTTTTGTTCTGAGAATTATGCGATTAACTGCTTTAGCTACCTATAAACTGTAAGTGAATATTATAAATATAATATTATAAAAGTAAATACAAGTGTAACAAGCCTATCGTGATTGGCATTATGAAATGATTTTAATTTAAGAACATCTGATGAGTTTTTACTATTTAGTTTTTGTTCTTTTGACTAGATCCGATCTTTTTTTTAGAATGAACAAATCTGAAAAAGTTTTCGATCGACATAGAACAAAAGAATATTAGTTAACGTTATCATGTTCCACATATGTGTTTACACATACGCAAAAAAGCACATATTTATATTGATCCACTGCAAATTATTTGCTCAAAAGAAATTAAAGCTAGATTATGTTAATACCACTCTCCTAAATCTTAAATATAAAAGTTTAATAAGTAATTTAGATATTTGTAGAAATATGTGCTATCATGACTTAACCTCATCATATTTTTTCCTTAACGTCATAAAAAAAATTTAAAAGCAACAACCATGAGCTCACTTAAAGAGAAAAGACTCATGAAAAGTCATTGCTTGATGTTAGAAGTTTAAAATAATATGGAGAGAAGATAAACGATTTAAAATGGTTAAGAATATAATAGACTGTGTATTATTTTTCCCCTTGATCCTCTTATTCTAAATCAAAGAAGGTAATATATTAAAAAATTGTTGTTGACATGAAGATTTAGTTAATGGGTAATCTGTAAACATCTCTTTAAATATTATTTGAGCGTGAAGGAATACCCTAATTCTTATAGGTTCTTAAGACCCAACTTTTCTAAAATTTTGTGTCAATAAAATAATCTCTCCCCTCCCCTCCTTTTTATCTACTACTTACAATCTCTCATCTTTCGTCCCTTTGATTGAACCAACTAGAGCATCATATTGAAATGTGTATAGTAAATAAGGTAGTTTTTCAGGAGAAAAATCATAAAAGGTTGGAGATAAAAAAATATTAATATCTTATATATAGAATTAAAGTAAATTGATCAATTAACTACCATACCTAGGACTACTTAACACATACTTCATGGAAAACACATGCCAACAATCAATTTTTTTTAAAACATTGGATTGAGAATAATCAATAATTATCAATTATTCAAAATATATATTGAGTGCAGAAATTAAATTTAATAAAATTTAAAGATGGAATTTTGTTAATTTTTTAAAAATGAGTGTCATCCTCACTCCTAAGTAGAGGGAAGGAAGATGAGAAAATGACCACGAAAAGGTTTATTTCATTATTTGTATGTATTGGAGAATATTCTCACTATACACATTTTCAATGAGAAAAGATGTTTTGCCTCTCTTTTTTTGTTAGTGGGCTCGGAACCATATATTCAATCCATTGATTTTCAAGAAAAATTTTTCCGAAAGCATTCTTATTATTCTTAATTAGAGAATCTTTCAATATTTTTTATCATCAAAAAGATGATAAGGGGGCGCAATATAATCTGTTTGCACTCCCCCTTAGCTTGACAATTAATATTTTGAAGAGACATTAAATCATCTTGGATTTTGAATATGAATATATCTTGAGTGATTTCAATCTTTTTCGTTCATTAATTTTATAGTAATTTTTTATGATTAAAACATATCGAGCAGAAGGAAAATTTTTATCCCCATTTGGAAGTAGAGTAATTTAAGTATTGTCCTTCACAATGTGATGGATGAATGTTTGATCCTCGTTGAGAGATGTAACTACATTTAATATCTAACCGTGTCTCTAATATAAATATACACATGGTTAGAAAAGCAAGTACCTGTCATACCGGATTAGACACTTTTACCAAAGGGAGGGGTTTAATTCTTACAAACGTTGCAGTCGTAGCCATCTTAGCCAAGAGTGTTACGGCCCCTAATTGTGGGGTCAAGGGGTTAGTAGTCGTGTTCTTAAATCATGAGTTAGCTCAACCTTTTTTTCTAAATTTTTCTTACAAAAAAGGGAAAAAAACAAGAAGGAGAAGAAGCACATTGGAGTAAACCAAAACTTCATTTTACAGATGAGTTGAGTCTTAAAATGACTAATTAAATAGGTCTAATGACTCATTATTTATAGACAACATTTTATAATAGTTTTAAAAACGTAAAAAAAAACCTACTGCTTATGACATAATTGTGAGATGAAGTACAGAAAATATGCCCCAAAAACTTGTAGTAGAGATTCAAAGTCCGATAAGCATGCGCACGTCTGAAAATATAATGGCTAGTTAATTCACCAAATTAAACTCAAAAGAGGGAAAAAAGCTCTAAATTTACTAATAAGTTTCTATGAGAATTTAAGTTATCATAATGTAGTTGAATGGGGGATTCTATATCTAGTTTTTCCCTGTTTTTCGTTTACAGATCTGATTCGTGTTTATCGGGATAAGAATCATTTGATGATGACAAAATGTTTGCTTTGAATGTTTAATGGTTTAATATGATCCACATAATTATATATTCTTTAGAATTTTAAGATCCCAAAAGTTGATTTTTGGTAATTAAAGTAGGTTAAAGTTGTATTGGATAAAGGCTTAATTGAGTTATGTTGAAAAGGGAGGGAAAACAACAAAAAGGTTGCAGTAACCATGGATACGGTCGAGGGACATACTATTCATAGATACCAACAACAAAATTCATTTTTCAGACTTTATATTTATGACTTGTTTGGTATTGAGGGATTTTGCTTCCCTTCCGTTGCTTGGATTCACAGAATTTTTAGGAGAATGGGGTGGATTTTTACTCCACTTCCTTCCGATTAATCCAAACGGGGTAATAATAAAATCTCTCCCTTCCCATATGCTGAGCCAAACAGATCATTAGTTTACACGTAAGCTTGATTTTGTCCATTGACCTTCTAGTTAGGAAGCTTTATACCCTCTCAGTTTTAAATGTAAAAACTTTTTCTGTTTAATTTACACTACGAAAAAGAGTCTTACATTTATAATCTAATGAGTAATTTGATGTGGCTTTGGAAGGGCATCCTTGAGTGTGCCATCATATATAATTATGCATGAACTCAAATTGCAGGTTTGATCTTATAGTGAGTGCATCAACCATTTTTAGTGTGTTATGATCCAAACCATTTTTAGTGTGTTAAAAATGGGTTTTCTATCCTTCTTTGAAGTAACTTTCCTAATAGTTCTCACATTTCATAACGACACATGTTAAAAGGGATTTTTTTGCAAGTTTAGTCTGCCGTTTCATTTTGAATTTTTTTTCCTCAAATCAGATTGGCTGAGATTTTGACTTTTGGGGTTCATAAGTGGTTACTTAAAGCTAAGCTCTCTACTCTCTTTGCAATCAAGGTGAATCTCATCTGATCCGATCCTATAACAATCTTTGTTACTATCAATCTCATTCAGAGGGAGTGTAATTTCGGTGTTTGATAAACAAAGTTTCACAATTAAGAAAAATGTTTTCTTTTTGTTTTTTGTTAAGCACATGTGTGCTCTTGTTGAATACAACTCTTCGAGGCACCGTTGGACACTGAGTATAATAATATTTTTTAATGAAGATTCGAACTTTGATCAATCACGTTGTGAAATGTCAACCCCTTTCACTAGACTCAACACGCAAAATTTCATGTGGGAAAAGAAGTATATTAATTAAATTGGACTAGAAGGTATCCACTGTTCCAAATCTTTTAGGAGAAAAAGATTTGCAAGATTAGGCTGAAGCTTCAAGAATTAAAACTTATTGGGCTAAAAAAGATTTCAAGGAAAATCAGACTCTAAATATGGGCTCAAATAGTTTTAGTAATTCAATAATCAAATGAAATCACTTATATAAACGCTTTTTAAGAGGCAAGCAGTCAAGTTTATCAAATAAGATTGAATCAGCAATCTCTCACTTACGGAAGAGCTATTATACCACATTTGTTTAAGCTAAAATAGGAACAAAACAATTTTTTACTAATGAAAATGAAACCACTTTTTCACCTGTCAAATTTTGGCTTTTAAAAAAGGAATAAAGGTTAAATAATGTGTTTTTCATGTAGCTTTATGAGAAATAAGGGAAATTAAAATTTATTCTAAAAAAAGGAAACTAAAACATCTTTCTAGTGTTTTGTTACCTTTTACTCTACAAAATTTCAGAAAAGATGGTGAACATCATAATTTTAACAATGAAAATTATATAAATAAAGCAAACCATTCTTTTATAGTTTTACCCTTAGCTACTTTAAACATGTGTAAATATTACATCTTATCCTTAATATAAGACATATTTGACTAATATAATAGATTAAAGAATCTAAATAAATTACTTTAAAGTATTTATGTTTATTATTTTTTTAAACAAATTTACCTGACTTATAACTTATATATAATCCAATGATACACATAAGTATTTCAAATAGATCATATAATATAAACTATAATTAAATAATTTGTTTGGTTTTCTTTAAACTCCTCGAATTAGTTAATTTGATCTTACATTAAGTAACATAGTTACTATCTTTTAATGCATTTTGACATCATTAAAAGAAAACCTCACAAAGAGTGAAGGTTGGCCCATAGATGTAAATCTCTCTTATTCACATAGTGAAAACATATATCTTCACCCATATTATATGTATATATATAGCTTCAGATTAATCTCAATATATTGATTCCTCAGAAGGAAAAGATCCATGATCACTCTCTCCTGTTCCTTTTCTCCTGACAGTCCAGAAGCTCCTCCAACAGTTTACCATCCAAGCACTCGAACTCGAACACTTCATGGCCGCTCCTCGAGGAGGAGGAGGAGTAGGAGGAAGGTCCAGAAGCAGCTAATGAAGAAGAAGATGATGATGATGTCGCAGTGTTGTTGTTGTTGTTATTAGAACGGCCAGCCGTGAGAGGGTATTCGTCTGGGAAGTTGAGGATTGCGAATGCGCCTCTCATGGAGTAAGCGGCTCGGTCGTACGCCCTCGCCGCCTCCTGCTCCGTGTCGAAAGTCCCCAGCCACACCCTCTTTCCCTGGTTAGTCGAGTCCCGTATCTCCGCCGCGAACTTCCCCCAAGGACGCCTCCTCACTCCCCGGTACCGGACTCCGCCGCCACCATCCACGTTCCCGCCTTTATCCATATGGTTGCAGTAAGTATAGTACTACTATACGAACTCGTGTTTATCTGCCTTTGCTTGCATGCATGGTTTGAGCCTATGTGTGTCTCTATATATATATTTATATGGTTGAAAATATCTGAAGAGGAGGCTGTCCAAACAGAAACTGCCACGTGTGTGGTTCTGGTTTTTAGTTTGCACTTGGCCAGCAGAAAGTCCGATAAAACATTAAAACCCAACCTTGAAAAAAAAAGTTATATGTATTCATTGAATCTAAATGGTCAATGTGATGGCTTTTGCAAGTTTTGAAACTTTTGTCTCTCTCTCTCTCTCTCTCTCTCGTTCGTTTCTTTCAAAAAAAAAGGTGCTTGCTTTATCTTTGATTATGATTCTTGAATTCAAATATGTGTTTTCATTTTCACATGCCTATAGTATTAAATATTAAACGTAACTCACAAAGCCATAATTAATATTAATCTTATCCTCTCACGGTAACGAAGGTCTTTGATTGACAATCACGTGAAAATAAAATTCTCTTTTGAGATCTCATTTATTATGAAAGAGTGTGTAATTTGATAAGAAAATAATTTTTTCAAAATTTAAATTTTAAGGTAATTTAAGTACTTGGACAAAATCTAAATTTATAAAAAAATCTCGTATTTAGTGAAATCAATGATGAATATTTTACCACCCTTAGGTCATCCAATATTGCCATCTGTTCACACTAATAAAATATATACAGTTTCCATATTTGGGATTTGACAATATATTTACAATTTAATATCATAGTTTTTATCCATTTAGTTTCAAATAATGGTTTTTCTTGTCTTTATAATTTTATAACTACTTCGTCTAAGCTAACATTATTAAGCATAGGGATAGAAAAAACCCATTAAAAGTATATGAATTAAAATCAAAACTAATATGGTTCATTTATGTTTAACAGGTTTTGGTTTTCATACAATTACTTTTGATGAAATTTTTTTCATTCTTACTTAATGGCGTTAACTAAAAAGTTAATGTTGTTAAACGTAGATAAAGTCCTTAACTATGAAATTATATTAACTAAAAAGCAGAATTTAAAAGTACAAAAATTAAAATCAAAATTATATCAAACTATATAAACAAAGTAACAAACAATATGAACGCTTTAATTTTTGGAGCAACGTTAATACTAGCGCGCGCGCTCACACATATATATTAGAATTGGATTCCATATATATATAATGGGGGTGTTTGGGAAAGCTTCTCAACACCCCAAAAGCACGTTCAACAGTGTTTTTCTGTAAAACGAGATAATCTCCTTCATACATTTACCTCGTAAATGGTAAAAGTACTTCTCCACCGCTTTACCAAACGGATCCAATATTATAATAAAAAAGGATGCAAATTATTAATCCAATGAGGAATAAACGAAGGAAGGAGTATAAATGTACAAGAATAGAATGAAGATTGTGAAAGCCAACAAAATTAGAATGAAAGGAAACAAAGAAGTGAAGTGTCTCTGTGTGCTTGAAGATGGGCAAGTGCCTTGAATCCACTTGAGTGGACGTGATTCTCCATAATTATATATGCTTAAGGAATCAGAATATATATATATATATAACGTTAATTAACCAAACCGAACATATATATTAATTATTATTTCATGTTTCGAGAAGAAACAACAAATAATATATAATTTAATGCGTGAAAGGAGAGTCAAATATACAGGGTAAACCTGCTAGATGATGATAACTATTGTTAATGTATATGGCATCTAGCTATAATTTATTAAACTATTTTTTTTTACTTTTTGTTGGTATTATTTTTTGGATTGCTATATGTGCTCGTGTTCTTGCATGCATAGATTTGTTCGATCGGATCGAGGTTTAGATTTTGAACACACTACTCACACACACACACACACACGAATTCTGAGTCTATAACTTAGAAACCAACTATATATATATATATATATATATATATGTTTATAATGCATATGTGAAAAATCAAAGATGTCCAGCTATATAGGGTTTAGAGCATATAGGTGATAGATATGACTAAATATTTGGTAGTGGATTTTGTTCAAAGATTTTATTTTTGGGTGATTTTTTTTTGTCAAAGATTTGCTTGGATGAGAGCACATACACACACAGATTAAAGCAATCCAAAGATCGGTCTACTGTTAGAGGTAGAAACTGCATTTTAAATATGATTTACAGTGTATGAAATGAGTATATTAAAAAAGCCTTTATCTCAATTTTTGTAAACATGTTTTTCAAACTTTAATCCTAATACGTCCGAACATGTTGATTTCTAGCATAAGCACACGTCAAGGAACCCTTGACATGTAATTTTCCTCAGAACGGGCCATTCTAGTACACTTATTTCATTCTAGCCTTGATTTATAGTTTGAAAGGTTGATTCATGTTATCTATTATCCCATATCTATTCACAGTACTCTGTCAAATATCTGAGTTTTATGTTTATATTTATTTATTTATTTTTTGTCAAAATATTTATTTACTTATTCTAATTATAATCTTTACAAAAGAATATGGTAGAGAGATATTTGGAATAACTCATTGCAACTGTTTTTTTTTTTCATTTTATTATTATTGTTAATTATCTTTGTAGTATAATATTTTTATTTAATTTTTAATCATTTTATATCTATAGCAATTTGTCTAATATTTTTTATTTACGTTAAGTATCTATGTTGTTAATAATATATTATTTTAATATAGTAATATTATTTTTTTTATTTAATCATATTTTCACCTTTACAATCTATTTATTTTTATTGAATACTCTATCTATTTGATTAATAAATACTTGCTACTGGGAATACAATCATTTATACATTTTCCCTGCTTATCCTATCCATCATTTTCAACCTATCAAATATAAAATTTTTCATCCAACATTTTTAATTTCAGTGCGTATTAAATATATCGTGGTTTGAAAATTCTTAATTCAATTCTACTCCATCACAACAAATTCTGGATGTATTTGGCAACGATTATAGGAAGCCCAAATGCACATGTAACCATATTTTTCATAAAATAAAATAATTTTTTTCACATATTTACTTTAATTTATGTAAAATTATTTTTTTTACCATGCTGACAAAATGGCCGCCATCGAGAAAGGTTTCCACAATTAAAATATAATAAATGTCTTACTCGATCAATGAGTAATGAGTGCATTTTGGCGAAATTTGATGACCCAATTATGTCCCTTCTGGTACATCCCATTAGTCAATTATCAATTACCACGTGTCGTGGCTTTCACAATTATTAGTAGGAATAATGTCCGTACACTGTTACTTTACTGAAGGGACATCCCATGAGTCAACTATTATCAATATTTTTTAGTAGAACTATTATTAATTACCACTTGCTGTGGCATTCACACCAATTTTAGTAGGAATAATGTCCGTACACTGTTCCTTTACTTGTTACTCCAAGAGATTATTTTTAATCTTTATATTTACATGAGATTCACTTTAATTCTTTATGTTTAAAATGTGCATTTTCAGTCCTTTAAATTTAAGGTCGTTAATCTTTTTTAACAGAAATTGCTGACTCATCAAATTTATCGCTGTTATTTTAAATCTTTTTTATTTTACACAATTTAAAATATCAAATTTATTATATTATTAAATTAAAATTAAAATGTAAGTATGTTTTTTCAACGTTTTATTGCACAGTCATCGATTAAATTTGATGATTCAGCAATTTCCGTTAAGAGAAACTAACGGCGTTAAGTTTGAGGGACTGAAAGTACATTTTTTAAACTTAAAAAACTAGGATGAAACGTGACACAAATATAAAAGACTAAAAATATACTTTAGCCAAAAATTTGGGAATTCACCTAAATTCAACTTAGGTCCCATGTATGCTTTGAAGGATAAGGTTAATAGTAATTTAATCATTATTATAATGTAATTGATTACTAATTATAGCCAGAGAGGATGGCTGGTATCTTCATTATTATAATAGGATTAGAGAGAATTTAAGTGCTGTATGTGGTAATAACATGATTAAGGGCTTGTTTGCCATCATTTCCTGAAACCTAGGTTTGTTTCAAAATTTAGGTTTTGTTCAAGTATAAAAAATTTTCTAAAAAGTTATTTTGGTTACAAAACTTCAGTTTGAAACTTAGGTTTCCTCTTTCCG
>JANTPZ010104554.1:0-11945 GCA_025593235.1 Vachellia pachyceras
ATTCTTAGAAATCTCAAAGCCTTAGGACTAATCTGACCAGGGTCTCTTAATTCCACTAACATCTCCTTTTTCTGTACTTTTATTTCTGGGCCTTGTCTTATCTTATAACTATCGATTTGGCCTCTATGTCGGCTTACAGAAAAGGTGGATGTTACATTTCTCCCCCCTTAAAATAAATTTTGTCCTCGAAATTTACATATTTGAGTCATCTTTCTTCTGTTTTTCTACATACTTTCTCTTTTACAAGTCCTTGCCAGAATACTTTTATAATTTCCTATTGTAAGATCTTCCTTTTCATATAGGAAATAGAAAATTTCTGGCACCATGACTCAGGCCTGGGGCTAAAGCCAATCATTAACTATCCTTTCATCTTTATACATCTCCTTGGCTAGGCTTATTTAGCCTTGAAGACCGACATAATCTTTATTATCGGAGACATCCCCAAAGTATTTGATCTCCAATCTCAACTTTAACGGTTATCAGATTGGCATGAATTAATTACTCATTCGTAACATCTTTTCAGCTTTATATTCTAAGACGCTATGTGACTGTCTCAGAATCATGCCAACTTCTCTCTTTACTAGAGCTTCTTAACTTTCACTATTCAACCATTACTTTTGAAAAATAACATTTCTGAGGCAATATTACTTATTGCCTATATTTCAGTGGTTACTTTATCTAGTCAGCCTCATTCTTTGATGACGTTTACTTTTCGCAATCCTTCTTTTCTTTACTTTTAACTCACCCTTGAGTCTCTTCTTTCAATACATGGTGAGTTTGTATAATTTCTATGGTTCTTTATCTCTCTTCCTTTCTTAACTCGTACTTATAGCCTCATAGCAGGATTTAGGAAGACATAATACTCCTTTGAGTCATCATATTCCTTTCTGAACTTTAGCACTCTAATAGGGAACTTTTAAAATTTCTTACTTCCCTTAGTTCTCTTGTGCTTTCATAATTCAGAGAAACTTTTACTTTACGTTCTAGTTCTCATACTACTTAATTAGCCTCGTGATCAATTACTTATACTGGAGGCTTTAAGCTTCAATCTATGAAGCTTTTTGATATCCTTCACTTCTCGACTTATCTTTCTCTTTAACTGACCTGATTATCACTTATTCAGGACTTACAGTTTTAATCTTTATTTTCATTACTTTCTTGCCTGGGGAATTGGAAATGGCTCATCTTAATTGATAGTCAGCTATTTAAAGAAATAATCAAGGGTACTCTCTCTATACTAGCTAACCATCGTAAGGATGCCTTCATATCTTAATCTCAACCCATGGTCATTTCATTCTCTTATCCTAAAGAGCAGCATAACGCTTATAACTCTGAGCCATAAAGGCTCTCTACTTTGTTTAACTGGGTTTGCATACCTTAAGAGCTCTATTGCTCTTTTGGAGGCATATCGCCTCTTCTTATCTCTGGAATTTCTGATACCACACTTCATCAGAACTCGAGTTCCAAAAATCTCAAAACTCAAGTTTCACAACTGTTTTACAGAACTTGAATTACAAACTGGAAGTTTTGTCATTAGAGTTTTAACAACTCAAGTTCCATGATTTATAAAACTCATGTTTCACAACATGACTTCATAACTTACATTCTGAACTCGAGTTTCCAAATAAAAGTTCTAAAACTACATTATGAAACTTTCATTATAAACTCGAGTTTCCAAATTAGAATTTTCTAAACTCTAGTCTTGAATTGAGGAAACTTGAAGATTCATTACATAACTTTCCAAATTGCTCAGAACTCATGAAATAGAACTCGAGTCATGAAAATTCTCAAACTCGAGTCCTACCTTTATCTGATAGCAGCGTCTGACACTGAACTTCGCTTTTTACCAAATCTTTCCTTATACGTGTCTTAACTTTTGAAAGTTACCTGCTACCATAAATGCATGTATACTAACCTATGATTCAGGTATAAGCGTAACTGCAGAAGATCTCTGACAGACAAGATAAAAATTAAATACTCAGAGAATCTGTCGTCATCAAATGAACACATTTATTGCTACATTTAATGCACACCAACCAGAGACAACGGCTATTCAATTCTGAGTAACGGACATTGAGCTCTCTATAACGGACACATTGAATGACTTCAACTATAAATAGAGAAGTATTATATTGAAGACGGAAAGAAGAGACGAACAACGCTGCTATTTATTCTTACTGCCTGTATATTCTGTCATATTTCAAATTCTTAAGTGAGCTTCAGTGATTATCAAATCTACTCTTCAGAGAGTATAAACTTGTCATTAATCTTTGTATTTTGTGAGGAAACTCAAGGTCGAGGCCTTGAGATTATTGGCCTGTGAGTTTATCGGTAAATAGAGAGTGCAAGTCTCTATTTTCTTGCAAATAGTGAGGGGGAGTGTGACTCCTTGATTGTAAAGGCTTGTGTAGTCTGATTGATTGTTGCTAGCGGATTGCAAATCTCATAGGAGCTCTAAGGACTGGACGTATGTCAGAGAGGACTGAACAAGGATAAATCGTCGTGTCCTTCTTCTGCATTCTTGGTTACTTCTTTTTTAATTTCTGTGATTTACGATTTAATTTTTAAAAGTGACCAATTCACCCTCTCTTGGTCAAATCCTAGACTAACAAATGAACAGTGGAATTTGCATCAAAATGCTTGAAAGACATGTAATGTTAGAAGCTTGTCTAAGAAAGGCATTTAATGTTATGTGGATTAAAGAATTTGAGTATATATAATTGATTGAAAAATGTGTAGAATAAGTCAACATATCTGAAAGATATGGTAAATGGGTACATTTATTGGTCCGTACTAAGCCACAAATAGTAAACTTAGGTCGCTTAGCCTTGAAAATGGATCAAGAATATTAATTTTAATTTCCAAGGATTGTATAGTGACAACCCCAGGGTCGTTCCCTCTAGAAGTGAGAAGGTGTACCAATAATTCTTAGCTTATGATAATGTTTGCAATGCAAATGCAAAGGGGTTCAATTGGAATTAAACTATGTTCCTAAACTAACTACAAAAGTAAAGCTTGTTTTTGGTATTTTCTTGGTTGAGAATGAAACTAAAGACAGCTTTGAGAAAGAGAAGTGTGTGTGTGATGATGATTGCCTCTTGAAAACAAAATGTTCCATCATAATGCGTAAAGGATGAGGGAAAGTACTGGCTTCTGCACTAAGTTTTCGAAATTAAAAACCCCAACAATTCGCATGGGTTTGGAGTGTCATATGATGATCTCCTTCTAAATCCCCACACGCCTTGGTGGGTCTGAAACAACATGAAATGAACTCCATCCCATGAAATCCCTTAAGACCACTTAGTGTGTGTACGTAAATCTCAAAGTGACAAAATCAATTCCATATATTGTTGACTCTAAAACCAAGCACAACTAGGATGATAGAAGAGAACAACAAGACTTTATCAAATAAGCAAAATGAACTCCATTTTACTTTGTCAATCACAAAGTAACCAAATACACAATAATCCAAGTTTGGCTCAATCGAGACCAAGTATTTACACAAAAATTACAAAGTCCAACTCAGAATCCTAGTAATCTATAGTGTAAACACAGATTGAAAGTAAATACTCCCCTTTCAGCACTTCGAACTCAGGATCACTTCATCTTCAAGAGGGTGGAGATGTTCAGCTCTTCATGGGTGATGGAAATGAGCTTTGAGGTGATGAATGGAGCATGATTGATGAATGGATGATAAAGAAATGGGGTGAAATGATGTTATAGTGTGAAGATGGTGCTTGTATTCACCTCACATTGGACAAAATAATAGAATTTCACAAGCTATTTCATTCTATGTGTGGAGTGCCTTTCATGAACTTAAGTCACAATATAATATTCAAGTTGTTTCAAATATGTTCAGTAATGAGCATCAAGCCACTTATAAAAAAATTATTATTTTTATAACGTGAAACTTGAGTAATTTGCAATTCTAGAATAATTTATTCATATAAAAGCAGAAATAATATATTATTTATTGGTGTCACAGGCAATTGGTGAATTAGCTTTGTCAATATTTTTTAGGCTCGTAATAGCTGTTATTAGGTCATGTACAAATATGAGCCATCCCCATTAGACTCCATACATATACTTCGACAATCACTAGAAAGTTTTATTTGATATTGAAGAGTAGAACAGTTGGCTCAACTTAAAAGTGGGTTTGTAACCAACGATGGTTAATCCAAGTGGTAAGTAGTTTGATTTCGCTTAATCGAAACCTTGAGTATAAGTTCAGCGTATGCATAAATCCTAGTTGGGAGACTTACATACTCAATATAGTCAGGTGCGCAACACAGGAATGTAATCAGAGTAAAGCTCTGCCGGTTGGATAACAAAAGCAACTCATTTTGCTTTTGAGCCTTCTACTATGCCACCCTTGCAAAGAGTCATTCACTACATCTATTCTAGATGTATAGTGAATAAAAGTGGCAATTACACTCATTTTGCTTACATAGACTATAGAAATATGGCAAGGATAATGAAGAAAGAAAAGAGAAATGTAGGTGAAATGGTATTTGATGAAATGTGGAGATTTGTGCACTCAGGATCAAAGAGAATGACTGTGCCTTATCCTTCTCTGGTATCCTTCATTCTGAAAAGTCTTAAAATTTGGCACATATTGGATAAAGTGGTTGAACCAACTCTATTTGGAGAAGCTCATCTTCGAAGAATGAACATTGATATTGAGCATCCACAAGTTTAGCCCAAAAAGAAAAAGAGAAGGACTACAGCTGCTGCTTCACAGGGCCAAGATGAAGCTCAATCAAAGAATGGACCCAGTAAAACCGGTGCCTACTATTGCCCTTATGTTAAATGTTTAAACAAGAGGCAACATGCTATTCCTATCATTCGAGAGCATGTTATTTGTGATGGGAAAAATTTGAAGTATACAACTTGGATATGGCATAATGAACTTACAATGTCTTCGCTATCCAAGAAGAAGAAAGTGGTAAGTTATGATTTAAATGACAAAATGAAAGAAATGGTAAGTGATATTGAGGCTGAGTCATTTGCTCTATTCTCACCTACAATGAGAGCCAGAATAATGATGTAAAGAAGCCTTTATATCCAAGCATCGTCTTCACACTATAAAGCTTGTATTCATCTCTTCCAAAAGCTTGTATTCACCTCACAACAAATGGCTTGTGAAAGGCACTCCACACATAGAACGAAAAGATCGCTTGCCTGATATGTCATTGTGGCTAAAACTCATTAGTAGGGTGACCATTCCAAGGCACTTACATAGAAGAAGTGGTAATGCAATGCATTGTGAGACATCTTAATTTTTTAGGGATTCTAGCTTCAGAAAGGATATCTGCAATGAAGTTCTAGCTTAACCTATCAAAAGCCTTTTCAAGGCCCACTTTAGTTGCCATCCATCCAATTTTCCCCCATTTTCTCCTCATTGAATGAATTAATTCCTGTGTAATGATAATGTTGTCTGTTATGCTCCTTCATTTAATGAAGCTTGTTTACTGTGGGAGGATGGGGAGATGCATTATTGGCTTTAGTCTATTTGCAATGATCTTCATAATTAGTTTATAAACTGTTGTACACAGACTGATTGGCCTGAAGACTTTAAGCATCTAAGGGTGAACCACCTTTGGAATCAAAGTAATGAGGGTGCGGTTAAAGCGAGGATCCAGGCAGCCACTAACAAAGAGTTTGTTAACTTTAGCACACACATTGTCTCCTATGACATCCCATTGAGATTGGAAGAACATGCATGTAACCCATCAATACCTGGGGACTTTAAAGGGTGCCTGTTAAACAGAGCTATCCCAATTTCCTCCTTAGTGACTGACCAGTCAAGATTACTTTGGAGAGTGTTAAGAATCAAAGGAAAATGCCCCGTGTACCTAAAAGTGGGATTGTCACATGACTCCAAGGAATAGAGCTTTTGGAAAAAAAATTAGTTGCCATGTGAGTGAGTGCTGTCTGATTAGCCTCCCAGTTACCCCTATCATCTTTAAGTAACAAAATTCGACTGCATCATCATCTGGTTAAGGCTCTCATATGGTAATAGTTCATGTTGCGATCTCTATCCTTAATTCATTGACTACGGGACTTTTGTATCCACATTACCTCCTCTTGAAGACAAATGTTTACATATTCTAAAATTAAAGTTTGTTTGAGCTCAATAAGATTTGGAGGGAAAGGATGCTGTTGTAACTACCTTTAGATTGCGTTGAGACTATTCCTGAGCTTGTGCTTATTCCTTCCAATATTGCGAAAGACATTCACATTCCAGTTGCTGGCCTTGACTGTGAAATACTCAATATTATCTTCAAGGCTCCTATCTTGGCTCCAAGAATTAATTACTTGGTTTTTAAGATCCTCATGTGTTACCCAAGGCACAAGGAAATGAAATAGAGCCTTATTGTCTCTCTACTCCTCAACTTGAGTAACGAGTATTGGCTTGTGGTCACTCTAGAACCTTGGTAAGTGCATGACCACACTATTGTATTGCTAAGCAAGCCATTCCTGATTACATAGTGCATGATCAAGTCTCACCACGAGTGCTCCTCGCTTCCACCTAAACCTAAATCCCTTAAAGCCTAAGTCAATAAGTCCAACGCAGTTAATGAAATGGTTAAAATATTTATAACCTGACCTCATGCGATTAGAGCCACCCTACTTCTCATTGCCAAGGGTAGTTGCATTAAAGTCACCTGCTAGAAGCCATGGAATCTCCTACTGTACTTTTAAATTAAGGAGGTTATTCCATAACATCTCTTGCAGGGTAGCATTTGGGTTGCTATAGACTGCTGTTAGCAAGTAGGAATTAAATCCCATTAGGTCTGTGACAAGTACATGCATGACTTGTTTATGATTTTGGAGAATCTTCAAGTTAACCTCATCCTTCCAAAGGAGCCAAATGTGACCAAAAAACCCATTTGATTCAATGCGGTGGGAATTAGGATAGTTCATTCTTTTGATGGGCTTATCTACCTGTAGCCCTGATATTGGTGATTCCACAAGAATAACGATGTGTGGTCTGTAGCCTTGTAGTAAGGAATTTAATATACGATAAAAGGGGACATATGCTACCCCTTGACAATTTCAAGCAATGATGGAGTGATTCATTGTAAAAGGCATATTAGTATTCTCTCTCAATGTTTTATGAGACATAGTCATCCCCAAATGCATATTCCGTTCCTTCAGCAAATTACGTGTCCTCATCAGATTCAAAGGAGTGGCCCAAAGCGCTAAAAAGAGCTATGGCTAATTCCTCTAATGGTGATCCAAGTGCATCCTTCGATTTGGGCTTGGAGACCTTAAACCTGGTATGAGGAATAACATGAAAGGCCTTTTTGGGCTTGCTTTTATCAGGGGGCTTGGGAGGTAAGGCCATATTCCCCAGTCGCACACTAGTATTGGGTCAAGAGAGAGAGGAGGCCCAAGTGGTTAAGCCTGATTCTCCATATTATCGTTCAGCACAGTCAAAACCAAAGCAGCGTGGCATTCAGATCTTAACGTTGTAGGCTGGTAAGATTCCTTGTAGGCAAGAGAGGCAAGAACATAAAAGGTGGCAATAGCATGTGTCTTAGGTTTGGACTTATCTATGATTGTGACAGGTAATTTACCTTTGTTGAGCGTTGACTTCACCTTTTCTTCTTTCTTGTTCTCCTTCATGTATGTCTTCTACATGCTGACGGAGGGGTGCTATGTCCCAACCCTTGACGAAGATTTCCATTTTGGTGATCCACACTACTGTCTAAAGAAGTAAGCAGGTTAAATCTATTGCTGCCACTTTCATTAGGATGGGAAATACCTTGACCCTCTCTTCTGGCTACTCTGGTATAGCGTCTACTATGAGATAATACTTGCATCCATTCCCTGAAAAGATTGCCCTCATGCGCTATGCCTCTTTGAGATGACCATAGCACCCACAATTATAACATATATTTGGAAGCCCCTCATATTCTACAAGTTGAGTTAATCCATCTAGTTTTATCATGGACACTAACTACTTTGTCCGGTTAAGTTTAACTGCCAGCTGCGCAAACCTTGCCTTGTCGAACCCTTCTCTATTATAATCAATTTTGAGCACCTGACCAATGACTTCCACTATTACTCTTAAGATGCTCTTATGATAATAGTGGTATGGTAGCCCGGGGAGTCTCACCCCAACCATATACATGTTTATCTCTAGATTCATAAGTGATATACTCGGTTACCATGGATGTACTGTTAGGTAATGCCCAAGCACAACCCATGGTCCCCCTAGCATCACATTTTGGTAATCCTCGGCATTTTCCAGCTTGACCATATAGCACCCCCTTTCAACTCAGTCAACTTAAATGCTCCTGTGGATCTCCCCGGAGTACGAATCTTAAAATGCAAGATATCTTGCCTAATGAAGCATCCCAGTAGTTTGACGATTACTGTAAACTTCATGCATTGGGACATCAGCTCCTGGATTCTCTAAGGGAAAGTAATGGATGGTATGAGCCCTTCAAAGTTTACCTGGACATCATCCTGTTCAATTGTTAAGTTAGCAGTAGCGGTGCTATTGCATGTGGGGACCTTTCTAAGTAGCTTGTCCTTGAAGGAGCTTGTTCCCTTTGGTAGAGTCTCTAAGGCAAGTCTCTTAGTCACCAGGCTGGTGGACATCAGAATATCAGTAACATGCTGAAGATCCGCTGATTCATCAGCTCGTATAGCTTCAATAACATGATCAACAACCAGTATCTGTGGGTCATTCTCCTTCTACTGCATGCCATTTTCGCCCATACTCACGTCGAGGTTGCCATGCTTATCTCTTATTTTAATTTTCTTCATGGACCTGTTTTCCTCAGCATAGGATGAGCGCGGTTCCTTCTCCGTGAGCTCAACATCCAGAGCAGCTTCCAAGTTCCGACTTTATGGCTCCTTTGTTCGCACTTATGGGCGCTATGAAGGGAAAGTTAACTCTTTATGAAATTTATATTCACTACAAAAAAGCTGAATTAGTAGTCGTTATTTTATGTATTTGTAGCGGTTATAACCGCTATAACTACATGTTGTAGCGGTTAGATAAACCATTATAAAAACCACAATGGCAAACAATTTAGTAGCGGTTTAAAGTAACCGCGGCGCACATAGAATAAACCGCTACTAAATTTGAAGCGGTTATTACATTCCTGACATAACGGAAGAAGGTACGAACATTTTATAGCGGTAAAAAACCCCTACTAAACTAGATAAAACAGATAGTGGAATGAGGCTTTTTCAGCGGTTATAAAACCGCTACTAATTTAAAAAGTAATTCCCACCCAAAAAAATGAAATTTTCCCTCTAAAAATTTGCAGCGGTTTCATAACCGCTACTAAATGAAATATTAATCATGCTCTTTTTTCGAAGGTGAAAAAATTCCCTCCAAAATTTATTTGCAGTGGTTTAAGAAACTGCTACTAATTTAAATGTTGTTCACGCCTTTTTTTGTAGTGGTTTCTAAACCGCTACTAAATGCACTTTTTTAAAAAAAAAATTATAAACAGTTGTAGCGGTTCTAGAACAGCTACTAATTTTTAATAATTTTAAAAAAATTATTTTAAAAGTGTTGTAATTAATTAATACATTAATCTAAAGAAATTGAAAAAAATGACAGCTTTTTAAATATAATTATACTATATTTAATAAAAAACTTATAACAAAAAATTAAAAAAAAATTAAAAAGATTCATGAAATTAAAAATTTTAAAAATAAAACAATAATTAATAAAAAGAACACTAAATCAAGAATTAATTTAAAAAACTTAACTAGCAAAACATTGTAGAAAGAGAAAACCAAACATTTAAAACTAATTAAATAAATTAAGAAAAATATTAACCAACAAAAAAATAAACTAACAAACCAGAAGAAGACCAAGCGAAACTGCCCTCCATCATCACAAAGCTAGACTTGAAAATCCAATAGGGAGGGGGAGAGGTATTTATAGGCTCTTCAGCGAGAATTAGCAATGGTCACGGGAATTTGCAGCGGTGATCCGACTACACCACAGATTATTAAACTTTGTCGTTGTCTATACTTGAAAATGGATCAAAAGGTTTGTGATTTTCAAGGATTGCACAGGGTGTAAACCTAGGGTCGTTCTCTCTGGAGCTTTGTATACCACTAGATTTTAGCTTGTGTTAACTTAGTTTTGCAAATGAACACTTTTTTTATTCAAAATAACTATGTACTTAAAGGCTAAATACAAAATAAAATTTCTTTTTGGTATTTTTGAATTATGAGAAAGCAGTAAAAACAGGATTAAGATGTAAAGTGTTTGATGATGGATTCCTTGAAAATGAATATGGCCATCATAGTTTGCAAAAGATTAGGGAAAGTATTAGTTTTCACGCTAAGTTTCTTAATGAAAACCCCAACAACTCGCTGGGTCAGAAATTCCATATGTCATTCTTCCTTGAATAGTACCAACATGTTTTGAAGTAGCTGATTCGTATCCTCCTTTGGTGGTACACTCAAGGCTTGTTGCGTATCTTGAATGTTGGAGTTAGAAGGTCCAGCTCCTACATTCCTTTGAAATCTCTGGGCATTGTGTGACACCTCTTACTTAGCCCTCTTAGCTTCCATTATGATGAGTTGGAACCAAATTATGGCCTCAAGTAACTCAAATTGCTAAAAGGGACTAACTTGAAAACTTTCAATTTTAAGGAAGTTACTATTTACAGTTTTTAAGGCCAACTTTGAAAATTCATAACTAATTCTAGAAAAATAAAAATCAAGTGGTTCCAACTTCTATTTGAAGCTTACAAATTCCTTTATGAGGGAAAAATACTAATTTGAACAGTAACTAGTCCAATTGGTACAAATTCTTTCGTGAAAATGTACTGTTCATATGGTAATTTTTCATTTTCCCAGGATTTTCTGTGATTTTTCATCAACTTTGAATAGTCATAACTTTCTGTACAAAATTCCAATTCCAGTGATCTTTGGTTTTTTTTGAACCTTGTAATGTAAAATATTTTTCCACCAAATATCAATTCAGTTGAAGTTCATTTACCCTGTTTTCCGATAGGGCAAAGTAGGGAAAATGATCAACTTTACTTCCAGCACTTGGTCAAATTTTTACCCTACTTGACTTCATAACTTATCATCTTGATTTCTAAACTTTTCTTAACCATATTAGCCTATTTAATTAGGCATTAATAAAGCATACACTACTTATCATAAGTCTATGATACATTTCCAAATTACATTACATATCTCATCACAATTATAAGCTTAACAACATAATGTCTATAACAAAATCCATATTAATACATATCAAACTTTGCTTCAAGTATCAAGCATCTTCTCCTTACCCTTGAGTGTGCTTCCACCTAAAAATGGTTAGTGGGGGAGGGTGAGATTTTTGGAAATCCCAGTAGCAAAACTTTCTAACACACATTACAAAATTGCATGACAACTTTCAAAATAAGTGTGAATTCATAAAAGTGCAACATGTAACAATGAAATGCATATGGCCATAGCAAACAAAAGCACATATTCACACTTTCAATCATCACAAATTTCAACACAAGTCATGCATAATTCATACACATTTTCAAAGCAATTAAGCTTAGGGTTAGAAGGTCTTGCTACCTTTGCTCTTTAACTTTCCTTTAAGTTGCAAGCTTTCTTGACCTCTTAGAAATTTATCCTCTTTCAACAAACATTTGCCTACATAATCAACAACATCATGGCCATTAATCTCAAGCCATTTCCAAGATAAAAACCAAGGTAAAACTCCTTGATACTATCTCTTGAACTTTAAGAACCTTAAGACCCTAAACTTGTCTCTATGATTTTCTAATGCTTCCATAAACTTGGGCTCACTTTTACCCTATACAAAAACTCATTTTGGACTCATTGGAAGCATCAAAATAATTCATCTTCCTCAGGTTCCAGCACAGACCGAAACAGTGCACACATATTCAAGAATATGGATTTTTCAACTTCCAACACTTATACCACTTGAT
>JANTPZ010104556.1:0-11051 GCA_025593235.1 Vachellia pachyceras
ATATGTGCTTTTGTTTGCTATGGCCATATGCATTTCATTGTTACATGTTGCACTTTTATGAATTCACACTTATATTGAAAGTTGTCATGCAATTTTTATAATGTGTGTTAGAAAGTTTTGCTACTGGGATTTCCAAAAATCTCACCCTCCCCCACTAACCATTTTTAGGTGGAAGCATACTCAAGGGTAAGAAGGAAGTGAATGGTTCTTGAAGCAAAGTGGATATAAAATGTTGTGGAATATGTTATGTACTTTATGTTGTGATGTTTAAAGTTGTAATGTAGTATGTAATATGACTTGGGTATGTATCATGGACTTATGATAACTAGTATATGCTTTAAGAATGTCTAATTACATGGATTAATGTGGTTAAGAGAAGTTTAGGAATCAAAGTGATAAGTTATGAAGTTAAGTAGGGCTGAAATTTGACCAAGTGCTGGAAGTAAAGTTGGTCATTTTCCCTATTTTGCCCTGTCGGGAAACAGAGTAATTGAACTTCAAATAAGTTGAAATTTTATGGAAAAATATTTCACATTGCAAGGTTTAAAAGAGCCAAAGATCACTGGAATTGGAATTTTGTACAGAAAGTTATGACTATTCAAAGTTGACGAAAAATCACAGAAAATCCTGGGAAAATGAAAAATTACCATATGAACAGTACATTTTCACAAAAGAATCTGTACCAATTGGACCAGTTACTGTTCAAATGAGTATTTTTTCCTCATAAAGGAATTTTCAAGCTTCAAATATAAGTTGGAACCACTCGATTTTGATTTTTCTAGAATTAGTTATGAATTTGCAAAGTTGGCCCGAAAAACTGTGAATAGTAACTTTCTTCAAAGTGAGTTTTCATTTTGGTCCCTTTTCACATTGTAAGATGTTTGAGGCCATTAATTGGTTCCAACTCATCATAATGGAAGCTAAGAAGGATAGATAAGAGGTTTCACAAAAAGCATGAACACTTGAGCATTAATTCAAATTTTTAGAGCATAAGATGGAATAGTCGAGCACACCTAGAAGAATATTCGAGTATTCAAGCAAGATAAAGTATCTGGTTCAATGTTGGTAGTCAGCACTTGAGCAAAAGGTAGAAGTATAGGTAATACTCGAGCATTCAATTTCAATGCTCGAGCAAAGTAAGTTTTCTATACTCAGAAATCACATTGCTCGAGCATTGTGAAACAGTCCTCGAGCACTGGGGCACAACACTAACAGTCCTCGAGCACTGGGGCACAACACTCAAGCACAATTTTATCAATACTCGAGTGTTGATATCTGTTATATATGAGTATAGTCCAAGACCCCAATACTCGAGCATTGAAAATCAACACTCAAGTACTGGAGTGAAATACTCGAGCATGAGTTTCTAGCACTCAAGTATTGCGTTGTCTGTTCATCTTCAGATTTCAACACTCGAGCACTGTCACTGTACACTCGAGCACTGAGCACCAACACTCGAGTACTATATATCAGCACTCGAGCATTGATAGTTTCTGGTTATTTATGCTTCCATCTTCATCAACACTCGAACCCTAACACTCAAGCATCTCAAAATCCTCTCAACCCGAATTGCTGTAACTGCTCTCAAACCGTTACAATCTCTCACAGAAACTTCCTTTCGGCCAAACCCTCTTATTATTACACATTATTACTCCCTTTTACTCTCTCAAATTGTCATTCTTTTCACTCACATCGCCGAAAACTCCTATTCCCTCAAATTTTCCTATTTTGCTTCAATCTTCCCCATAGCTTGTACAAAGTCTACTGCTGGCAAAAGTAAATCTCCCACTCCTTCCAAATCCAAATCTGGCTCTCAACCTCCATCTAAAAAGGTGAGAATTGTTGAACTCATGGGATCTGAGGAGACAATAGCACCCTCCATTCAAAAGTCTACTGCAAGTCAACCTAAGTCCATTTTGAAAGAAAAAGGGAAGGGACATCTCATTACATCCTTACAGATAGTGCCCACACAAACTGCTGCCAACTCAGAAACTGAAAGTGAAGGAACCACTCCAGAGACTGTTGCTACCACATCGAAGGCAACACCAAAAGGAAAAGGAAAAGAGAAGAAAAAGGGGAATGAACTTCCAAAGGCACTAGAAGGATTCAACACTACCTCGGTATTTATTTCTAATCCATCTGTATATGAAGAAAAGTTGAAAAATAGGCCTTTATGCCCTGCTGTGTATATAGATATTAAAGAAGTGGATAAGATGGGATTCAAGGTGTCTGAATTTCTAGATCATTACAAGCCTTTGATTCAAATTAAAGACAATTTCTGCCCTGAGATAGTTAGAATCTTTTACAACATGTATTCAAATTCTGTGACCAATAAAGATGGAGAAATTATCTCTTATTCAATGGTCACAAAGATGAGGGGCAAAGAGATTTCTATTACCTCAGAGACATTGAATGGATTCCTTGGTACTACTGAATTTGATGAAACCTTATCTACTTTGACTGAGGATGAAATTTTTGGCTTGCTGAGATCTGGAGAGTCTTTCTTTGGCATTCTTGCATTTGACTCTTCTACCATGCCACCCTTGCAAAGAGTCATTCACTACATCTATTCTAGATGTATAGTGAATAAGAGTGGAAATTACACCCATTTTGCTTACATGGACTATAGAAATATGGCAAGGATAATGAAGAAACACCCGAGAAATATGTGAAATGGTGTTTGATGAAATGTGGAGATTTATACATTCATGATCAAAGAGAATAACTGTGCCTTATCCTTCTCTGGTATCCTTCATTCTGAAAAGTCTCAAGATTTGGCATATTTTGGATAAAGTGGTTGAACTTGGAGAAGCCCACCTTCCCAGAATGAATATAAACATTGAGAATCCTCAAGTTCATGCCAAAAAGAAAAGGAGAAGGGCTACATCTGCTGCTTCACAGGGTCAAGATAAAGCTCAATCCTCTGCTCCTCCTCAGCCTTCAACTACTCCCTCATTTGCTCATGCTACTATTCAACAATATATGGAAACAGAGTTTGGGAAAATTAGTGGAAACTTTGTAAACCACATCAAGACTCAGTCACAAGAGTATATGAACACCATTCTGAAGGGTGCAAATAACTATTTCTTTGGCAAGACACAGGATAATGCAGTCAATTGAGGATCTTTCACAATTCAAGGTTGCTTTATTAGAGAAACTTGATGATTTACAGAGTAAAGGGACTGGGTTGGACAGTAGGGTGCTTTCTATTGAGGAATTCATCAAAGAGTCTCAAGCCTCTACTTTTACTCCTCCTCCTCCTCCAGTACACTCACCTGAGGATCCTTCTACTGAAGTAGTGCTTGCCATGATAGACTTTTCTTCCTCCTTTCTCCATCCTGATCCACAGCCTACACCTGCTCCTCAAGTACCATCACCACCTCCCTCTGCTTCACCTGTCCCCTCTGTTGCACCACAGCCCATCAGTGCTGATCCACACCCTAATGCACCTCCATCCACCACTGATGTTCCTCTATCTCCCTCTCATTGACCCTTATTGTTGATGACAAAAAGGGGGAGAAGAAATTAGAATCTGTCTTTAGTGCTTTGTTTGTATGTCATGTTATGTTTCTCTTGTTTGTAATTTCATTTTAACTGCTTTTGTACTCTTGTTAAGTATATTTGACTGTGGTAATTCAGTTTATGTGAAGTTATTTCAAGTTATCATGCCTTCTATGCTGACTAATATGTTCTTATGCTTCTGAATTGTTTAAATTATGCTAATCTGTTTATTATGGGAAAAGAAATCAAATTAGTTCATTATGCTTATCTACTATGCTCTCTGACTTCTATTTAAAAATCAAAATTCTGTTTCGTGGTTTTGTCATCATCAAAAAGGGGGAGAATGTTGATACCTTGTTTTGATGATAATAAAATTGTGCTAAGAGATTGTAAAATGATTTTGAATTTCAAGTTTCAAAGTTTTAATTCAGTGCTTCATGAAATACTCAAGTGTTTTTGTCAAAGTATTGACAGTACTCAAGCAATGGAATTCAAAGCTCGAGCACTGCAAGTTTTAAACTTAAGAAAATTTAGCACTCCCAGGTAATACTCCAAGTATTGACATGAAGTGTTGTCAATACTCGAGTATTGGAATGTCATACTCGAGCACTGTGTTTTGAAAATGAGTTTTTAAACTATACTCTGAGTAAACACTTCAAGCATTGGCATATAGTAATGCCAATGCTCAAGTATTGCAAGTCAGTACTTGAGCATTAGGCTAAAACAGGGCTTACAAACAATGCTGCAATGAAGTACTGCAAGTATTGGCTGACAGCAGAGCCAATGCTCGAGCACTGTATTTCAGCACTCGAGTGTTGGCTGCTATTCTCAATACTACAAATGCAGTACTCGAGTGTTGAGTTCTCTATTAGTGCTGTCAAGTAATACTTCAAGTAAAAGCTTCCAGCAGAGCCAGCACTCGAGCATTGGTTAACAGCACTCGAGTGTTGTGACCTAACCCTCATCACTGGAAGCCAACACTGTAAGCATTGACTACAAGCACTGTCAATACTTGAGCACTAGCTTTTAATACTCGAGCATCGGGCTGAAAATTTTCATTGTTCACCAATACTCTCTGATAATGCTCCAGCATTCACTTCCAGCATTCCTAACACTCGAGCACTAAGATCTAACACTCGAGTAATATGAATTTCCAAAATTTATATTTTCCAACACTTGCACAGAATACTCGAGTATTCATAGGAAGCATTACCAGTACTCAAGCACTCAGATTTAATACTCGAGTATTTGACCCTTTTCAAAACACTTTCATATTATACTCAAGCATTACATCAAAGTACTGAACTTTTCTTTGAAATATTCTGAGCAACGCTCGAGCATTAAAATCCCATGCTCGAGCACTGTGTCTCTCTCTCTGACAGCTTTATCTCTGACACATTTCAACTACGCTATACACCTACTTTCCTTATTTGTGTAACGACACTTTTGAATTCTAACTGCTCTCATAAATGCAGAAGCTTGAAACATTAAATGAGGAAAGAAAAACAGGCATGATCTGAGACTCGGAGTCTTTGACGTTCTTCTACAACTTTCAACCTCGTCTGACTCAGAAGCATTTAATGTCATTAATGAAGAAGCTGAATGGTCGATGGAGAGAGTAACGGATAGTAAATGGAATCTAATGGACATTTAAGAGTCTCTCAACTATGTAAGGACCAGCATTCAATACAGAAGAAATAACATCAAATATCCTGAGCATTAAAAGCCACATTTACTACATTCGCTGTATTCCTTCTTTAATTCTTTCTGAGCTTCATTGTTAGCCATCTACTCTTTTGAGAGAGATATCTGAGGTAAAAATCCTTTGTAAACTTGTGAGAAACTCAAGAATGGAATCTTGAGTAAACTGGGCTGTAAGTGTGATAAAAACAGAGAGTGAGTGACTTTGTTTTAGTGAGAAGAGAAAAGGGGAGTGAATTCCCAAGTTGTAAAGGCTTAAGAAGCCTCATTCTTTTATTGATAGTGAATTTGGAATTCTTAGAGGTGCTCTAAGGACTGGACGTAGGTCAAGGAGACCGAACCAATATAAATCTCTGTGTTCATATTTCTTCTTCTCTCGGTGACTTAGCTCTTTTAATTTTGTGATCTTAAAGTGCCTGATTTTTATATTAGACCAATTCACCCACCTCTTGGTCAAATCCTTTTCTAACACCTTAGCCTTTCCATCCACAGAAAATAGGAAGCCTTTGCTTAAAACATCATCTAATCTAGCTCCAGGAGGTTTCATTGTAGAACAAACTATGTGTAGACTTTGGAGCTACCTATGAGGATCTTCACCTGCATTGCTAAAGAATTTAGGTAAAGCACTAATCAAATGACCTTTTAATTCAAGGTTTGCATCAAAATTGTAAAAGCCATAAGGGTTGTAATTAACATTTGGTGAATTCATTTCCCTTATGCTTCTATTCCTAGCTTCATTATCCATATTGTTAGGTACATGCTCATCATTATGCTCCCTGTTTGGTCTAGGCATATTCTCATTAGGCTCCATTACAAAATGATTATCAATATAATCACCCAATATAGATGCAGAATCAGATTTATCCCTGTTATGACAAGAAACAGATGAAGATGCTCTAAATGTGGTGTGTGTGGGCTATGCAAAAGGTACTTGCAGTAGTGGAATTGACGTATTTGTGTCATCACTCCTTTGTCCTTTCCTTAGAGCTCTAAGGGTTTTATTTATTTCTTGACCCAATGGAACAATTTCTTGTCCTTTAGATCTTGTTATGCATACTTAGAACAATGAAAATATCAAAAATTTACTAGTTTCAGCAACACAAAATGATTCACAAGGTCTAAATTCACCACACTAACAGCTGCATTCAAGATGCAATTCAAGTAAACATTGATCAAGCACAGGAGGTTCAGTATAAAAACTTGTTTTGCTATTGTAACTAACTCCAAGTAAATCAGATTTTTTAAAAAAACAGTAGTTCAAGAAAAAAAATCTTTTTAGCCTCCTGTGACAACAAGTGCGTTTCAGAAATACTCCAAAATTTAGCAAGTTGTTATAATGCACATATATAAGGAATTATAAGCCAATAATAGCAAGATGCACAGTGTAAACATTTAGCATCCTGACTCAAATCACATACAACATCCAAAATTTGGACATAATGCAACACTAAAATTATTAAAAGATGTTACCAAATTAGTCAAGCAGCAAGTTAAACTAAGGAAATTCTAGGACTAGCAAAACAGATTTAGCAGCAATTGCCACTCACAACCATGTATTCAAATAGTAAGCCAGTGAAGCTTCCACAAAAGTTCACAGATTTTGACAGAAGGAACTAAAATACCTATGGGAGAAATGCAAAAACAGTTGAGCAACAAAAATAAAATCCAAAGAAGAGATAACAACTATCTAATAAAAGGGGAAAAAAGATAACAGCAAGATTGACATCTAGTACCGATCACTAAAAAAACAGTGACTAAAAACCTATCCTAGTTATGCAAAATAGTCACTAATTAAAACTATTGAGACAAAGCTCCCCAGCAATGGTGCCAAAATTTTGATCACTAGTCACTTTGAGGTCAAATTTAAATTCTCAAGATTATGTAATTAGTGGCATAACCTCAAGGTCGATATCACAGGAGCCTAAATGTCTCTATGTTGTTAATTAGCAATTTATTTCATAAAGTCTATCACCGTAATATGAATATGTTCACTGTAATATGAATCTGTTAGCTACTGCCAAATTTTGATTTTCTTTTACTTAAAATGAAAAACTATAAATTTGAAACAAGAGAACAAATAAATGCATAAATTGCTTCCCAAGGAGTTACGACTCCGCTGTCATTGCCTTTTAACTATGTGAGTGCATTTGAATGTTATTCAGTGATTTCCTTGCACTAACTCTAGAGAAATCAGACACACACAACTCAACCATTTCCAAAAATAATATCAATCAATATTACTTATGAATCATTCACTATTAATCGATCAAAACCTCAATCAAGCAAATCACTATAGTAATAGCTACTCTGTAACAAGAAATTCATCCTCTGAGCTTATGGTCTGCTCACAGCAATTGAACTAGCAAAGGTAAGAGATTGAATCAAAATTTTAAGTCTATTTAACACATTCCAACTTCATAAACTATTGATACTATAAAATGAATGATTCAGTAAGTAGAAAAATGCATTCCTTGTCAAGAGAAGGCTCCAGCTTGTCATGTCTCCTTGGGCAGCAAAGAAGTTAGCAGAACATGGAGATCAGGAGGATAACAGCAGCAGCCTGGACTGCACATACCACCATGTTTGACTCTGAGAAGAGATTAGGAGAACAGCTACGGCGGAAAGATGGTTATGCAAAAAGATTTGGGAGGAGACTAGTTGTAATGCAGAACGTGTTGACAGGAGGAAGGAGAGGGGATAACAAAAATGAGAGCTAGTGTCTTGGCATGAGCACGACCAAGAGCAAGCTACAGATCTAGGGTAGTTACTCATCTAAACTCTTCCCTTTTGCCTGGAGGCTAACGGTGGTGAGCAAGGTAGATGAGCTGATGCACAGATAAGGAGCGTGATGATAGGAAATGAAGATGGACGGAAGAGGAATAATATCCTATCTCATTGGGTGAAAAAGGAGAGAAAACCAGTTTATGGGGAGGATGAACTGATGGAAGTAAGTGCAGAAGCCTCCAGAACGACGACGTGTTAAGAGAATATTGCCAGCTGGCTTTGAAACTTCTGGAGGTGTGAAAAATGGTATGATGTCCAAAGGAGAGGAGTGGTTTGGGAAAGATGAAAGAGGACTGCCAAGATCTCTGCAGCTTGAGGTGTCACTTGGAGATGAGTAAATGTTGGGTAAAGCGATGAATTCTCCTCTTGACCGAAGATACATCTCCTCCTCCTGGATCAAAGACTGCTTCCTCATGCTGGATTTACAGTTCAATTCCAACTGTTGCCAGCTATCTTTATTGGTTCCTACTCCCTGGATCCCACTTAGTTATCCTTTAACTAATTATGTTTACATTCAGTTTCTTCTCATTTGCACCACTTCCCTTTTTCAGTAGCAATCATCCAAATTTATCCTGTGGTAAGTACAAGTAAATATAGGGGTTTACTGCAGCTGTACGGATGTCAGACTTCGTTGGCTTCAGCCAAAAACTTGTTGGCTGAAGCATGTGGCATAGAGAGCATCAGGTCTTCGTTGGCTTCAACTCAGATGTTTGTTGGCTGAAGCATGTGGCACAGAGAGCATCAAGTCTTTGTTAGATTCAGCCAAGATGTTTGTTGGCTGAAGCATGTGGCACAGAGAGCATTAAGTCCTCCTTAGCTTCATGATATATGATCCTTTTTCAATCATTGCTGCTACAAGCTTTGTTTCTTGGCATTACAACTTGTCTTTCACCCTCTACAAAAGAGAAGAAGTATGAAGTAATCTTTTATTAACTCATTTAAACCCATTTAGAATACTAAGAGGTTAATATTATGTGCATTTTCTTCATATAAAATTTGGATTTATCAGTGATCTTGACCTATTTGAGAATATATGTGGATGCCACATGGAAATGCCTTTTTACAGTTGGGCAAACCTGTTGGAAGGGGTTTGTGTGTGTTTTTGTGTACGAAGTGCACTTGTGTCAGTGACTCTGAGTGTGTGAGAGAGAGAGCCAAAAGCAAAAGTAAAAAGAGAATCTTGTATGTAGGGAATTAGATGGGACTGTTGGGTCTTCCAAAGGGTGTGATAAGAATCTTTCTGGTTAGTGGTAGCAATTTTGTATGGCCCAATTGAACAATACTGAGAAATTAAACAAAAGGACAAGTGAGTGTTTGGTCTTATACTTTTATACAACGCCTTATTTTTCTGTTCATTTAATTTTATAAAGCACTTTTATAGGCCTCTAACTTTTACATCATTAGTTTGAAACAAAATGTTTTATGACAATAACTATTATATTGAAAAATCAAACATTACTTGTTAGAATTTGAGAATATTTTGTCAATATTTAAAATTTCAGTGACAGTATTTTTTTTGTTAATGAAATTAAGATTAGGGTTGGAAGACTGACAAAAAATATAAAATTAAGGAACTGAAATTAAATTTTATATAAAATTAAATTATCATAGGTATGCCAAAATAAAATGTAATTAATTAGTGGCAAACATATAAGTGATGGAACTCGTTATACAAGGAGGACACGCACATGTACATATAGTGGGGGATTTGTTTATGCTTGGAATTGTGGCTTGTGAGATATGGCTTATATATATATGTATATATATCTGCGTGTGTCTAAATATACACATACGTATATATATATCAAACACATCAGAAAGCCATTTGACATTGAAGGAAAATGAGGAGAGAGAAGAGAACAAGCTGGATGCTCAAGTAGGGTTTAGGCTACAATATACATAGCCCAATCCTGAGGGGCACACAGATCACCACACAAGAGAAGCAGGGAGATCAAGAAGCACCACTAACTAACTAGTAAGGTGTAACAATAAGAAAATTGTAATATCCGCATATTCCAGTAATTGAAAATGAAGAATAAACCGATAGTCATGGGTTGAGTTAATGCCCATGGATATGGAAATATCAAAAGGAAAATGCATTTAGATAAGAATAATCATGATTGACTAAATCCCTAGTCTTAAGAATTTTAAGTAAGAATGACCCAAGGGTAAAACGGTCATTTGGCTAAATGACAAGAGTAAAATGGTCATTTTGAATAAAGTTGACCAAAAATGTCAAAGTCAACCAAGGGCAATGTTGGAATTAAGAAAGAGTAGAAAAAGTGATGGCATTTTGGGAATTATGGCAAAAGCAAAAAAGGTAGTGGCATTTTCGTAAATAAGTGGTAAATAAAGGATTTCGGAGTTAAGGACAACCGAGAAATAATTATTTGAGGTAGCAGGAGTTCTCAAATATCGGAGACCCGAACTAAGAAAAGTTTAGTTGGGTTATAAAGTAATTAATAAAATTATTACCCGATACCCGGTGCGGCAGTTTCATTGTACGGAGAACAACAGTGCCCGAAAAACCCGAAAAGGTATTTTCCTAGAAAATTAATTACGAAAAATCTAGGAATAATTTTGAGGAACGGAAAAGAGCTTGAGAATCAGGGGAAAATATAGAATTTTTCCATGTCTTCAAGTCAAATTGGCCGCCGGAAGCCCGTTTTATGGTGTTGCACGCAAATCGAGGAATCCTAACGAGTTACGAGGGAAACCCGGAGATGCTATGGGCTAGGACATGATGCCACCTAGGCAAAGAGGCCTAGGGAATGGCACCACATGAGAGAGAGGGTCTCCGAAAAGTAAAAAGATAATTACCCGTATAAAGGGTACTTTACGGAAATGCGTGCCACCGGATCAAGTAACTGGACAGGATGGATCTAGTCAGCCCAACTAAGTCATTAATGTGGTAGTTGAGAGTAATTATGACACCTTTTTGACTCACCACAATAGCTTGACAAGTGGCATGATCCTCTCCATTCAAGAGACAAACTTGGGGACCAAGTTTTAATCCTATCCATCCATTAATTCAAGAGGCTTTTAATTAGTCATTTCCTCCCTCT